>VWPU01027178.1:0-13911 GCA_013398955.1 Callaeas wilsoni
GGGCCGGGGCCGAGCCTGGGCGCTGCCCCCCGCCCCACCGCGCCTACCCGAGGCCCTCATCGCCCGCCGGCCGCCTCCTCCTCTCCGAGCCGACCCCGCGGCCCCGGGCGCTCACCCCGCCCCGCTAAGCCGCTTACGGAGCGGCAGCCGCCGCCTCGGCCGGCCGGCGCGGGTACCTGGCTCCAAGGTGCACAGCAGGCGCGGCGCGGTCCGGGAGATGCAGCTGCGCTTCTTGAGCACATTGCTGAGGATGGTGCCCACGCCGCCGCCCGAGCTCTGCCGCTTCAGGCATCGCCCCCCGCGCCGCAGCGAGCCCGTGAGCCTGTCCTGCCGCATGGTGCCCGGGGCTCGCCCTAGGGCGGCGGGGTGGGGGGCATAGCGCGCGGGGACCTGCACTGCAGACAGCGAAGTCCAAGTGCGGGAGAGAAGAGGGAGGACAAGGAGAGGAGAAAGACAAAAAGGGGAAAGAAAAAAAAAAAAAAAAAAAGCTGTTCCCGCCCACAATCCTAGCATCACTGCCTGAATAAATCAGCAGCCTCTCCTCCTCCTCCTCCTCCAGCACCACCTGGGATGCAGCGGGCGAAGGGGAGCAGCAGCTCTGGTTAGAAATAAAGGGAGCTCCGGCGGCAGTGGTAGGGCTCAGCAGTGCCAAAGGTCTCCAGGACAGCTGCACAACACCCCGCGCTGCACGGAGACCACCCGACACGGGCAATGCGGACACGGCTCGCCTGACGCCTGTTAACAGGCGGCACTACTGACACTTCTCCCGAGAATGAAACGAGCTAAATATCCGCCAAAGGGTCTTCTCACGTGGTACTCGGGCATACACAGCTGGACATAAATAGATAGTCCTGCTGCCCCTTTCAAAAAGCTGTCCTGGGAAGGAGTCCCACAAGCACTATCAGATCGTGGAGCAGGGGGACAGCATGTCAGTGCCAGGGCAGGCTGGGGTCCTGCTCAGGGACAGCCCCAGCAGCAGCACAAGCAAGCGCGCTGCACAGTTTCTGTTTCTCACTCTCCAGCACAGAGACCCTGAACTAAATCCTCAGCTAAAATAACAGCCTTTTCTATGAATCTACATTGCAACTGCACTTACAAGTAATGATATGCCATGCGCTAAATAGTTAAAAGAAGCTATTCAACAGCACTTTATTAGATGCATTTTCCAGTGCTATTTGGCCTAAGAGCATCTTAAAAGGGTTTAATACAGATTCTCAAACTAGTGGTTTGATTGACAAGAAGGAAAAGCATTTGAAATAATGATAGCTTTTACAACCTAAACCACTCAGCGTTTCTGTGGAAGGAGAGATTTATCACACCACATTAGTCAGGCTCAAAGACCAAACTACCAGAAGTCTCAGTCTACCTGCCAACAACTGTAGCTTTGAAACATTTTGCTCCTTTATTAAAAAGATGTGTTTCTCAAGAGAGAAAACTGGCAACAGATAAGCAGTAAAGCTAATTATATAAAAGATACATAATATAAAACACAGAATCAAGCCTTTTTAAAAAATCAGTTATTACTATCTTTAGAAGTCACTGTTAAGTTTTCAGAGAAGTGTGATTTTGATCATGCCTCTTTAAATATCTGCTTTGGTTTTGGAGAAAAGTCACTACATTTGAGCTGTTAGCTTGCACTCTGAATAGATAATTAAGTCTGTGTGTCGGTGGTTCTTTTTTTAACAAAGGTGACACTTCCCTGCTGATGTAGATGATGCAAATCACTTCATTTCAGTGCCAGCTGGAGATGATGATTTAGTGGTTAAAGCAGCAAATTTGAAATCAATTAGTCTCCCTAGGTGTACAGATTGTACCAATGGGACTATAACAGCAACATTTAAATACAGAAATAGGCATATTATCTCTGTAATATTATTCTCCTCTTGCCTGAGCACCTTTTGCAAATAGCACCACATCATTCTTGGATCATTTCAAGACTGACTAATCCAACACCACATGCTGTTGCCCAAAGTCTCAGAAGCCATAACCAAAGTTTCAGAAACCACTCATTATCCATACAGTGAGAATCAGTCATCACACTAAACTGCATTACCTTTAATTTTTAAACAATTAGAAATCAGGTCTAAGAAAAACATTAATATTTAACTGATGAAGATAACCAGCTGTCAAAATGAGAATTCAGTATCCCCATTATTGCTATTTCTCCTACTTGTCATCTTGTCTCTACAAAAAAACTGGAAACAATCAGGACAATCATTCCGTGACTGGGCACACGGATACTTCCAAGCATACCATTAAGGAGCTTTCCCGCATGCCAGACAATTAATACAATGTTATTCTGAAGAAAAAGAATGCAAAATCGAACTTCAGGAGAAAAAATGAAGAAGCCAAGCTATACTAATAGGTTTGATGACTCACTGGATCATTAGTACAAATGGATTTTAGAGGCAGAGATAAGCCTCCCATTAACCATACATATACATATCTTGAGGGCTACAACCTAGCTTCTAGAAAAGTGGATGGCACTGGGTTTTAACCACTGATCAGGCAAAGCCTCTAATCTGCCTGTGGTGAGACGTGTCGACCATCATGAATCTAGCTTGATCCACCAGTGCACAGAAGTCTTGTCATGTCCACAAGCCCTCATCTGCATTTACTAACAAGACAGATGACATTCAGAAAGGATTTTGAGGGGAAAAATAAATCAAAATGTTTGGCTAGGCAAAATATTTCAGTTCCAGTATTTTGGAATAACCAACGTGAGACTTTGCTTTTTTCCTCTCTCTGTAGTTCATGTATTCCCTCCCACACAACAGAGTCACTTTCTGAAAAACCTTACCTCCTCATTTGGTACCTCTTTACAGTCTTACCACCATCTGCTATACATGCCATTTTAAGGCCAGAGAACTACTTAAGAATACTATGTGTATTCTTGTTCCTTTGTTACAATCAACCATAGGATGGTTGGTCCCAAGATCGCTGCCCGGTTTTGACCAACTCCATTTACCTTAAACCTCTCCATTCTTTAGCCCACTTCTGTCTGCACTGGGACAATGAGGCAAAACACAGGCTGCCAGAAAGGGGCAATGAGTACAAACAGATGGGGCAGCAACAAGAACAGCAGCAGAAACGGGGCCACAGAGCAAGCTTTTAAAGAATCTGTTTGCATGGAGCTTTAACTGCCCAAGCCCAGGATTACTACAAGGCACAATTCACCACTTCTCTTCTGATGTGAGCTAAGACTGAATGTAATCAAAAGACTAAAAATGGTTAGATATCTTCAGCTGGGTCACTGTATTTCATGAATTCCACATCTTCCCCTTTATTTCACAGAAAATTGTAGAGACCTCCCGTAATTCTGATTTGCATCCCACTAAAACAGTCGAAGTCTGGGAAGAAAGCTTATTTGCCACAATTCTCGACAGCAATGTCAGCAAAAATACTTAAAGTGACATGTACCCATGAAAAAATACAGTAAATATACTGTATGATAATATGTATAATTATGATTTGTCCAAGAGGATTTTGGAAATGACACTTAGACAGCAGCACTACAGCAGCTGACAATACAGCAAATATCAGAAAGAAATGTGTATCAATAGGATGGGGCGGAAAAATGTATTGCAACCACAAGGGAAAACCTGTTGAATTGACCAAATCATAGGGTCACTGTCTGCTAAGCCCCAGAACTCCATATACTACTTTAAAGAGCCCAAAAAATGTATCCAGAAAATGTAACCCTATTACCACAGGGTTTCAAATAGCTCTACAGAAGTTAGCAAATAAACCAACATATGTTTTGAGGGGTATTGTAGTTCACTGTGAGGCTCAAAAGCAAAAAAGATTTCACTTTCAAATGACAATATACAAGAGAAAACAAATGGAATGAAATATGTCCACACTGGAGTCAAGAAAAGGTAAGCTAGTTTGAGATTCTTCCAGAAGGCAAAACTATTTTAAATACATTTAGCCCATTAAACCATCTCCACCACTGGAGCACAAAATTCCAATCCTACTCGGTTCTATGTGTGTTCTATTATTAAACATTCCCTCTGAAAAAACAGCCCTGCTTCCTTCGGCTTGATCCTAAAAGCCTAAAAACAAGCGCAGCCCACCTGGAGTTTCACGCTCCTCCAACGCACAAGGTGGAGCCACCTCTGACAGCTTGAAAAGAGGTCTCTGGCTTGTTGGGTCTTTGACACCACAGGGGCACAGGTGCTACAGCAATGCTACAGCGGGTGTCCCTTGAACACACAAGCCTGTGAGGTGGCACAGCCCAGCACTCCTCCCACCTCAGCCTGCAAGCAGAGCATCCCCTCCTGCACCGCCCGTACTGCTCTGTCCACAGCCCCTGGTACTGATGCGCTACCTCAGACAGTGCAGGGAGCGCATGCTGAGACCCACCAGCTACCTGCAACTACTGTGTGGACCACCAAGCACAGAGCCTGTAGCACTGTTTTGTGTATCTGTTTGCATCACTGTTGCAGGAGCATCTAACAAGGGAGCCTATGGGCAAAAGTGGAGAGGTTTGTGTTATGCAGAAGGAGAAGCATGATTATGGACTAATAGATTCAGCTCTGCCACCAAGCAGGTTTCTGCTGTCACATGAGTCATCCAGAATTGTCTTTACTGCACAAAGGATCATTCCAGAAAAAAAATACAAAACCAAATTTTTGCTACTGTATTTGTGCCTAGAGAAGGTTCATTCTATGCACTTGTTGAAAGCTGGACTCAGGAAAATGGTGCAGTGTGTTCGCACACCACAGTCTCATCAACACAGCTGTAATATTTTAAACCTTTTCATTGTATTAGTCATCATTTGTATCACTTTGTACACAAATGTCACAAAAGAGGTCAAGCCCTCGCTGTGTCCTATATTAGATATCACAGACAAAAACTACAGAGCCAATCCTTGCCTACATAGGTATTCAGTGCAAATATAAACTACACAATGGACAGAGAATAACATCTATGATTTCCAGGAACAGAGAACAAAATTTATAGGATTTAGTCTAAGGAAGCTTGCAGCTAGTCAAATGTTTCCTCTTCCTTTAGACTTCAGGCACATAACCTTATTACTTATTTTCCACTTCAAAAACTGCAAGCATGGTAATTACACTATAACAGAGCCTTCTTTTTAAGGAAGCTCTAAAACAGCACACTTGTTCTTAGTGAGCTTATGACAGAGGAGCTGGAGAATTCTCTTGTTTTTAGGTAAGATATCTGAAAAAGAATACTGCTTGCATGTTGTTTAGCCATATCTATTGAGGACTAATCTAGAGGCAATCATTAAAATAGTACTGCTTAGCATAGGTATATATCTTTAAACAGAAAATTAATCTACAAGTCTGTAACTCATATAAGATGCTCACAACTGCATATGCACTACATGATCCTTCAACTATCACAATCAGGATTCAGCCACAAGAACTTCAGACTCAAGATTCTTTGTTATGATCTTTAGTTGTGGGGTTTTGGGTTTTTTACCTAATTCTCCCCTTTTCCTCCCACACACATTACCCACTCCTGCCTTCTATACTACACACTTGCATACACTAGGACAGGACTGATGAGAGGAGAAAAGAAGGTTCCCCAATAGAGCAAGCATCCCGTGCCCACAAGTACATGTTGTAATTTATTCTTTGGGAGTGGTGGACAGTTACATCTAGTAAGTGTATTTTCAAGTTGAATAATGTTCATAGTCATATTGCTTCTTGAAATTTTTGGCAGATACACTATGAGAAGTATGCCAAAGTTTTCCAGCATTAGTGAAAGCACTTGAAAATATAATACATCTGTAAATCAATTGAGAAAGCAGTTTCCAGCACAATGGGATGGAGCTGTGATGACCAGTTTCCCATCTAGGGAGGCACCACATTCCTAGGCAGTGAATCAGTGCAGGTAAGGCTGACTGCAGTCTCTCAATCCCTTGGTTGTTCATAGAGTAGCACAAGATGCTTATGCAATTGGATCACGTAGGTGAGTATATGAAAGCCCTCAAAAGCATTGCAGGTTGCTAAAACAGACATACAGATGTGCCTGTAATCCTTCTGAACCTATTCATAACCTCTTTCCATTTGTAGATACATAACTGTTCAAATGAATGAGGGAAGTGCAGAAAGACTTAACATTTGTACAGTACCAGGGCTACCGGCAGTAATAGCAGAACTGCATAAACCCATCCCCAAGATCTGTGCTCAATCCAGTAGAGCAAAAAGCTCCCACTTTCTCTAAGTTCTTCCATCCCTTACTGCTTCTTCCCTCAGCAGTAAGCCAGAAGCTTTTCTTAAACTTGTCTGCAACATAATCACATCAAGCTAACACTGAATATGTTAATATTCAAATGCTTTACTTCACAAATTATTAACTCTCCTATGTCACCAACTCTTACCACTACACCATTAATAAGCTTGTATTCTGTAGTATCTGGAGTTCCTAGCTCAAGCTAGTTTCGAGAATAGAAGAATTTTAAATTTGCTGATAATTCAGCAACCAAGTAACTGCAACCAGTGCCAATGGGCTGGGTACAAAGGGTGGCCTATTTCACTCCAGGCCCATCACTGGGAATTGACTGTTCCCAGAGCTTAAAAGGAGAGAACTGAAGGAATTCCCAAAAAGAAGAAACCAACGCATATTTTTTAAACATCATGCAGCACAGATCACAGGCACCTCAAATATTTCAGAGAAGAACGAAAACCTTACTGACATTACAAAACAGATGTAACGTAGAAACTTTTAACGTATGGTTTAATAGCTACACTGAAAAAACAAGGCAGAGATTTAACTTAGAACTATCTATGTCGGAAACTAAAAGGAGCTTAGACTAATTTTGCCTGATCACAAGACAGCAGTTAGTTCACCTTATTATGCCAATAATACAGGACAACAAACTTACACAACTGAGTACACCTGATAACACTGTAAATCCTAATTCTGGGCTCCAACACTACTGCTACAGGTACTGCACAAGTACAACAAAACCTCAGACTGCCTGCTTTAAAAAAAAAAAAACAAAGAAGAGAAAACACATTAGCAGACAGAGAAGTACAGCTTGACAGCCAGATGATATTGAAAAGCATTCATGAAAACGTATGTACAAACACTAAGGTGATTAATCAAATGCTGAAGTCCACTGTGTTTAATTCTTTGTTCATATATATGTTGTTTTCCAAAAGGACAAAAGTAGACCCAACAAAAAAAAGAAGCTTCCAAATGCTATATTCCATGTGCTTCTAACAAGCTCTTAATCAGAGAAAAATGATAGATAAGTGGATAGATATCTCCATGTAAATTTGGCTGTGTGTCTGTAATTCAACAACAGCATCTAGGTTTCTTATTATATTTTTTCTAATTTGGTTCAAGTTCATAAATAAACTCCGAAGTTATAATTGCCACTTGAGGAACAGTGAAGAAAATAAAAGGAGGGGGAGAATCAATTTATTTTACTTATTGCCTTTATATGCCGACTATAACAGTAAAGCAGATCATACACAGCTACCTTGAGTAGATAGTTGCATCTCATGAGCAAGGTAAAAGATGTGTCATGCAAGCACTGCTACAGTAACAATATATTTTAAGTGCTGTAGTAACCAGTAGCATAAACTCTAGAGATAACAACTGGAATAAAAGTCATGGCAATGCTTACATGGTTGATAAAATATAGAGAGAACATCTTTTAAATTAAAGACAAAGTAATGAATTGAAGTGAGGTTTTGGAGAGCAAAAGACCTTTTTGTCAGAGAAATTATTTGTGTCTACCAAAGAAATTCAAAATATTAATTTCATAAGGAATATATTAAGAAGAAAAATTGTTGAAGAGGCCTACATTATAAAAAAATATTGCTGAAAAGTATGATTATAAAAGTTAAGAAATGTTCCCTAACCTTGCTAAACAATATGAAGTAAATGCATATCTTGGCCAGTACTCACACTCCAGAATCCTGCTTAAATGCTACATGGTATTTTATAAAAATAAGTCACCAAGTCAGCAGAAAAACTAATGCAATACATGAAAAAAAAGAGTTCTGACAGGTATGATTTGTAGTTATGCTTAAGATAATATTGCAGAAAAATGGAGGTCATAGCAGGTCCCAGATCTAAAACTGAACTTCTCTTCCTTTATTAGAATCTGATTATTTGCTTAGCACCTAGCATACAAATTGAATTTTATAGTGTGAATCACCATCTTCATTGATCTGAACTGCTGTTTCAGAAACAGCATGATTTTTATCTGCCCAACATAATGAAAAAAAGCAAAATGATCATATGTCCCCAAGACAAGATTTATCCACAAATAGAACACTTGGAAAGAATTTAGATTAAAAATTAATTGCCAAAGTTAGAAAAATTATTAATGAAAAAATCTCTTTGCTTTGGGCCAGGAAATATTATGGAAATGGACCACGTTTATACATAGAAGTTTTTATACATTGATTCATACTTATTTGCAGTAATGCTATGGCTGTGGCTGTGCAGCAAAGACTAGGTTCAGCCCATGGAAGGCTTTCATTAGACATGTAGCAAAGAGCCAGTCTGTCCGGCACCGCCCAAGGATGAGTCCAGCTTCCAGCACGGATCCTCTCACCCAGTACATATGGCCTCCATGGACAGAGCTCTGTTCCACAGGAACAGAAACATGACCCTTTCTGGAGTTGGGGAGGGGAATGGTGCTGACTCCTGGAGAAGCTCATATAAGCACCGTAGAGCTCTTGGAAACACAAACCTTCATCAGTCAATAGCAAGGCCTGCACCACCACTCCAGATTTTTGATCATGTATGCATTGGTTCCCATTTGCAGATGCCACTAGTTCCATAAAGAAAGTTTTGCATGTACATGAAGCTATTGCAACCCCAAGTCCTCCAGACCACCTAATTCTCTTCATCTCTCGTGTAGGCCATAGCTTCACAGAGCATACTCTCCAAGTGTTGGAAACAGAAGCAGCTAGCAAAGCAAAAGAACCTCAAACCACCACCTCCACTTTCTGAAAAAAATACACACCTTAGTCATTTAAGCAAGTTTGATACAGAGAGGTTTTTTTATGAAGTTTGTGAGGTGAAGAGGAAAAAATAGTTATCAGTTCCAACAACATTACTACTCCAAGATTTTAGACTCAACAATTAAATGACAAAATTTCAGTTCATAACTTAGTCTTACAGGGCAAGTTTATTGAATTGGATGTGTTTAGGATTAATCAAAGGCTCATTTAATACTGAAGCCTAGAGCCATTAAAATTGATTTTGAGCATGTACAACATCACACAAGCACGAGTTTTGCTAACAGCAAAGCTCTGATTGTTTATTTACTACTGCATAGCTTGGGACAACTCACTTCATTTACTTAAATGTGCTTTTTCTGCCAGCCTTCAAGTAATCTTCTCACTAAGTTTGTTTTTCAAGGAGTCTCATACCATCTATTTGTCCAGTGATGTCTAGTTTGTCCCGCGCAATAGGTACCTGACTTCTAGACCTCTCTAGATAGTACTATAAATATCAGTAATATTTAGTTCTTCAAATTAGTATACATTTTTTAAAATATCAGCTCTGTACATTGATTACCTCCCCATTCTGACTTCCTTTAGTTTCACTGTATAATTATTTTTCCTTCAGGACCTGAGGTCCAACAGCTATTTCTGCCAATGAGCATTGGAGGAGACAAAAAATTAGCAATAATATGTTGAGGATAAAAACCCAAAAACCCAAACAAACAATTAAAACCACACAAACACACACACAAAATTAAAATGTAAGCTATTAATGATGCCTAATCCAGCCCAAGAACAAAAAACTTCATGGTCTGTATTTCAGCCATAAGTATTGTATGGATGGCAAGGAAAACATGTTGATCAGTACCAGGTTCTGTGATTTTAGGAAGTTACCAATAATTTACAGAGAAGTAAATTTAGAAGCTGTTTAACTGCTGACAAAACATAGCAAGAAGGTTCCAATTTTTACCAAGAAAAAGATAAATGATAGGCTTGTGAGTAAGATGTGGAGATGGAACACAGACTTGACTTCTCTGGCAAATTTCAAGGGTATGTCAGGAGCACTCATTTACTGCTCAGTAAATCAAATTCAGGTTATTAACAGCTTCAAGAAGAAAAACATTTTTAAAAATCTGAGATTCACATTTAACTTTTCCTTCAGAGCTGGTCCAGTGCAGAATTATAAGCAGGACTATTGATCCAAACAGACTAAGTTCCACAGCCCACTTTTCTAGCATCTTGTTTTTAAACATCAAGCTATCTCAAAGCTGCAGAAACATAGCTGCTGGCACTGCCTGATACTCCATAAATCAATCTATTCCTAGCACTAATTATCCCAAGCAGCTGTTATCCTCCATTTGATCTTCAGTATCCAGGAAATCTTTTCTTCAAAGGCTAATGCGACCAAAGAATGTTTAGCGTGTACCACTTGGAGACAAAATGCATCTGTGTTACTTAAAGACCATATACCCTGTTGGGTATTTTCACTGAAGCCTCATTAACCCTCCTACAAGTTCACAATGTTTGAGGTTGTTTTTTGGGCTTTTTTTAGAAAAGAGCATTTCAATAGGAAAAAGAACAGCAGCGTTTCTTGTACAGAAGTGTAACCCCCAGCAGAATAAAAGAGAAAGCAGTGCTCAGCTAGACAAGTGTGAAAGACTATGCACACAGTCTAACGGAACTTTTTCTCTCAGGCTGTCGCCACATCCAAAAGCTTGTCAGAAAAAGATTAAAGACTGAAATGACATGGTATTACATTTATGCAGCTCACACAGCCACCCCTGCTGTGAGCCTATACACACAAACCCTTACATCTTGATTGTCCAACATTTGCCACAGATGCCGTGGCTCTCACTACCTGCAGGAATCAGAGCAGATCTACCATCAGTTCAGAAGTGTCTGAAGATTTGTGAAATATGAATGTACTCAGGTGCATTTCTCACACATCACTGCTTCCCATGTGGCCTTTGGCACCACTGGTTGTAGAGCCAGCTTCCTTGCAAATTGCCACTTAGTGCAATGAACTCCTAGGTTACTGCCTGGATGCTGACAACGCCTCGCAGCAAAGCGCACGAACACTGTCGGACACAGACACGCAGGCTGAGCCCTTTGCTCAGCTGGGCCCTGCACCCCACTCCTGCCCCCACGGCCAACACTCGCCCTGCCCCAGGGCAGACACGCAGCTGCTGGGCTGCAGCAGGATGAGCTGGTTCACACTGCTCCTGAAACTACATGGAAATTGGCACTTCACCTCGTTTAATCACAATAATCCCTGGGTGACTAAATAAAAGCTTTTCCAGGTTTTCAGGGAACTATTAGACTAATAAAACTTTAATGTTGATCAGGTATCCATCTGAATAGCTGCAAATGAGCAGAGGGAACAGCAGTGCCTGCCAGTTATTTCTCATGTCATGACTGACTGACAGGGACTGTAGACAGAGAACAGGCTGTTCTGACTTTGTTGTCTCCAAACAGCAGCATCCTTCCTCCAGCATGCCTCCTCAATTTGAGCTAATCAAATCCCACCTTCCAAAGTTACTGCAGAACCAGAGAAATAAGAGATCACTGGTTTGAGAACCACTTTTTTGAGGCAAATTAGTATATAAATAATACAAGTATTGCTTGATAAGTAATCCACACACCATAATGTTGCATTAATCCCTATTTCTAATACTATGGAAGTATTTTATATAACAAATACTCTTCAATACATCAACTTCTCATGGCACAGCTGTTATGAAAAGTCTAATTCAGTGGAGTCAAAATTCTACATGCATTACATAGCTAATCCTGTGAGGTTAGCTACGACTTTGCAACAGCAACAGGATTACTGTTACACAGAGAAATATGGAGAAGCAGCTAAGCAGTCAGCCCCCAAGTTGTATGCATACCCAAAATAAACACAACCTCGGGTGTAGCACTAACTCAACCAATTTCATTGTTGTCACAGCTGCTAGCACACTGACAAAGGATAGTTACAACATCCTACACCAAATGCTGCAGGACAAGAATTTGATCATGACTGTGATCTGTACATGCCTATACCGAACAACCTGCATTTTCTGTTGCAAATCGGGCCCAGATTGAGCAGCCAGATTATTGCTTACAGAACGATTTACTGAATTTACTGTTCAGTTCCATTATAAAGAATGAAATATTTATTCTGCGAAATAATTTTTTATGTGGCAACCACATTCAGCTGTTACTATCCCATCATGTTTCTACATCATTAAAAAAACACTGCTGAACTATTTATTAGGGAGGAAGGGAGGAAGGAAGAGAGGGAGGGAGGGAGGAAAGAAAGAGAACTATTTATATTGAGATAATCAGTGGTTGATTCCCTCACCACCTCAGGTGACCATTGAAGGGTGCACCTTTCATTTTAGAGGCTGAGGCCAGCTACAGAACACACCTACACAACACACTTCAGACAGGCCAGTTTAGTCTTGCTACGCCCTCACTCCAAATGTCTGCCATCTCCCAGGGCAAACATTCAAAGTGGGGCGAGATGGAAGGCTGCAGGAGTATGGCTCTCCATTGCACAGGGCCCACAGCTTATACAGAAGTGGGACACCACAGCTGCTTGACCAGGACCTCCCAGGTCTCACCATACTCCGGTGGGTGAAGGGCTGGTATGTCTCAGAGCTGCCACCTGTTTCTGTGTGAGGCACATTTGGGGCCAAGTGTGATGCTCGACAGGCAGAAGTGAACAGACAACTGAAGGCTCTCTCCTCTCAGAGGCAAGTGCCCTGAGGTCAGCTGCTCATTTTGCTCAGCTTCCACCTAGCCCTGAACCCCTGGCATCTCCCTTTATGAGGAAAATCCCACAGCTCCAGACACAGCAGCTCACTGAACCAGAAAATGAGTGGCAGCAGTGAGCCAGAAGGCAGCACCTTCCTCAAGGACATAATGATCTCTTAATCAATAGGGTCCACACTGTCCCCAGGAATTTACCAGCAGCCGTGACCCCAGCACGGAATGCAGCCAATTCCCTATTAACAGTAGCAGTAGAATGAAACTTCAAAGAAAAAAGTGCCAGTCAGGTGTAGTCTTATACCCTGTCCTGATACTGAGCACAGCCCAGTGTCACTTGAAACAGACTCCCAGGGCTTTTAACAAAGGCAATCTTACCTCTGGGTCCTGAAGCTAGTCGAAGCAGCCACCATGAGAGTTTGCTCAGTTAAATCCTGAAGAATATAGCTGAAGGAGCCCATGATAAAAGCAGTTTTCAAGAACTGCTCACATTTTAGCCAATTATGAGATGGTATTTGTTCTGAGGAGGCTTGGAGATACTTTTGGTAGACATAAGACACTTCAGTGGTGAGAGTTAGGGATAAAGTAGTTAGGAAAGCATGTGACACAGAAAAGTAAAGATTCATACAACCCCTACAGACTCAGAAGGAAAACATATGGCTTAGGAATGCATGTAGGCTCCTCAGCTCCCTAACCAGCCTGGCAATCTTAGTGCTGAGCAGCCAGGGAGTGAGCTGCAGAGATGGCTTGCTGAATGTTCCCAGGAAGATCTCTGTAATCTAGGTGGTTGAAACCACTTTAATAGAAAGGTCTGACATAAAATACCAGTTTGTGGAAAGCTAAGTCCTGCACAGCAAAATGTCATCTTTGATGAAAACAGATTTCCAAATGCTAAAAGCATGATTTTGACTCTTTTTAGGATTAAACATTTTATCATCTTACTTGAAAATAGCTCATTACATAACATAAAATGAAAAAGACATCTGAACAAAGCATTTTAGTTTGAAATGCAAGCTTTCAGAATTTTGCTTCATAAGCAATTGACTCTTGTGAGTGGGTGTTTTATTTCATGCTGGAACAAGATATTTTAGTTGCTGTATCCTTAAAGCAGAATTTCCCTCAAAAGTGAGGATTCCAGGTTCTGTAATGTTCTAAGCACTTAGTTCTTGCCACCTTTTGAATCTGATATTCTGCAGTGTGTAGGGGTTTGGGTTCT
>VWPU01027185.1:0-10208 GCA_013398955.1 Callaeas wilsoni
GCCGGGGGGTGGGGCGGGGCGGGCTCGGGGCGTGCCCAGACGCTCGGGGGGCGTGGCCTGGGGTGCGGGCTGGGCTGGGGAGCGGCGCTGAGGCGGGGCGGGGCCAGAGGGGAGGGGGTGTGTCTGGAGAGCGGGGCGCGGCCAGCCGGGCAGGGGGCGTGGCCAGGCCGCTGGGGGCGTGTCCAAGGGCCAGGGGCGCGGCTGGAGAGCAGCACGGCGGACGGGGTTGGCCCGGGGGCGTGGCCGTGTCGGGGGCGTGGCCGAGCCCTCAGCTGACCGGCCGCCATTTTGTCGGTGCTGGATCCCCAGCGCCGCCCGGAGCTGTGCCCGCGGCCGGGGCCGCCCGTGCCCGCTCGTCCGCCCGCCAGGGCAGCTCCGCCCGTGTCCTCCCGCTCCTCTCGGCATGTGAGCGCCCCGGCACCGCTGCTCTCACCCGGCTCGAGCGGCAGCAGCACTGCGGCGGCCCCCCCGGCCGGGCCCGGCCCCTCAGCCCGGCGCAGGCCCCGCCGCCGCCATGGCGCTGAAGATGGTGAAGGGCAGCATCGACCGCATGTTTGACAAGAACCTGCAGGACCTGGTGCGCGGCATCCGCAACCACAAGGAGGATGAGGTGAGGGGAGCCTTCCCCGCGCTCCGGCCCGGGGATGTCACCGCTGTCCGCCGGGGCCGTGTCTGGGAAAGGAATGTTGGTTTGGGAAGGGGGAAGCGGGAGTCAGAACGAGGAAGGTGGCGTTGGGGTGTGGGGAAGGAGGGACAGGCTTGGGGAGAGCACCAGAGTTGATAAGGGAGGGTCGTGCTTGGGGCTCACCTTTCCACTCAGTGTGGTGTTGTGGTGTTGAGATCCCTGATATACGTACGGATATATATATACACGCAAATATATATATGGCTATTATAGAGGAATAATATCGAGGAATTCCTTCCTCTCCAGCCCTACAGTCTCGTGCTATAGTCAACTATGTATTCTTCACCCTGAAGCTGTTAGACAGGAGAGCCAAGCTCCTAATTCAGCTTTCAGATTGTTCATGCTCTGCATCTCCTGACTAAAATGTCCTTCTCTCAGAGCTCTTTTAGCCAGCAGTCAGTTCTCTGTATTGGCCTGTTATCCACTCTTGCGTGAGAAGCACGTGATCAGGAAATTAGTATAGGTGAAATAATTAGTCTTCAAGAACGTGTTATGTGAAACTCCACAGTGAAGTGTCACATGGCAATTGAGAAGTAACGGGCACCAGTGTCATTTATGTTCATCTTCAAGAAACTCCTGAAGCCTGAGAAGCCTTCTTCTGTTGGTCTAACAGCTGGGCTTTGCTGGTGCGTTGGGGGGTTGCTGTGGAGTCAGTATCAGCTATCTGAAGCATCTGGAAAAGTTATAAACATGTAACTAAATGAAGAACTTTACTAGAAAAACTGATCCTCCTTGCTGGTGCTATTGAACTGAAACACAAAATGCAACTTCTAAAATCTCTTTGAAACCCCTTGTGCACAGGACAAGGGGTTGTTTGGTAGGAAGGATAGCTGGAAACTTCTGATTTTTGTAGAATGACAGAATATGAGAGTTAGAAGGAGCTCATCAGGATCATTGAATCCAATTTATTTCAGTATATGTTAAATTTATGCTATTGGTGTGATGGCAGAGGAAGGCAGGGCTGCTGTGCAGTGCCCTGCAAAATGTGGGAAACGCCATGAAGTGGCAACAGCAAATGTGTATGGAGTTTATGAGTATAATGTGTTCTTCCAGAGCTGGACCTGGTGAGCAGTATTCTTATGGAGCACTTCTCCCAATGTGTTGTGCTGCTTTTAGTAAATCTGCTTTATTCCTTTGTGCAGAGGACAGAAAGTGTTTCATCAGTGTCAAACCCCTGAGGATCCTCCTGGTGAAGGTCCAGGCCTTTGTGGCAGCAGTTCTTTGAAAGGAATTGAATGTCCTTTCTAAAATAATTTTGTGACAAACAGCTTCATAAAGAGAATTGTGAGCCACATGGAGCTTGTTCTCAGTCTGTGACAAGAAATGGTTAAAATATATTGGCTTTGGTGCCCTTTGGCGTTAGGAAAAAACATTCCTTGGACAATTTTGAAGGGCTCTGTGTATTTCTAGGAAGCTGTTACTCGGTGTATGCACACTCTGGGATTCAGTGAGGTCAAAGCAATATGTTGTCTCTTACAACAGCTGGGCTGCAGCATGATGGGATTTTAAACTCTTCAGGTTGAAGTATAAATGGTGAGATTTTAAAATAGGTAGCTGTAGGGATAATTCCTTTTTATATCCTCACGAGCACAGCAAAAATTAAAACCCAGACCAGGATGTGTTCAGCTGATTAAGACATTGCACTGGTAAAATGTGTGTGTTCGGGAATCCTTCAAACATTTTTTTTAATTCCAGAGAGTGGCTGCAAACAGCTCAGGACTGTGTCTTTTCCTGGCTCAGCTGGAGAGAGCTGTAAACCTGCTGTTGAGCTTTTGGGTGTGGATTCAGTGCTTCCCAGGCAGTGGCCAGGGACATTGGCTAATTTTCAGGTGATGTTACAAAATCAGCATGTTTTAGAGGAAGTAGCTGCAGAATTCTTCCTCTTTTCCCTACAGCACTTCCATTGTTCATTGTGTCTGTGAAATGTTGCTCCAATACTGTAGCTCAGCCAACATTTGTGTGTCTCGGTAAGTGTCTAAGCCTAAGACAGACACTCTGTCCTACTCCGGAAAGCAAGTTTGTTTAAAACAAACTGTGTGCTTTAGTGGGGAGGATATTGGCTGTTGGTAACTCGACAGGAGTTACTCCAGGAAGAGTTGTCTCTGGAAAGGAGCTGCTGTGGTTGTTAAATAGCAAGGATATGAAAAGAAATGAATGCAAGATTGTTGCTTTGACTTCTGACTTACTTGTGCTTTTTGCAGGAGGTTAGTTTATTTATATGTCTTGGGTTTTGTGTTTTGGAATTTAATCACATGGAAAAATCTGCCATCAGTTATTCCCTGATCTTCCTGGCAGATCCGATATGGAAAGGTTCATTCCTTTCCAGTCCTTACACGGGTACCCCATGAGCATGTCTGGTGTTTCACAGCCCGTGGAGGCTGTGCTGGGTGCTCGGCACCCCACTTCACAGGGGGTTTCTCAGTGCGGCTCTTTGACAGCCCCCTGTGTTCTTGCTTGATGGGTTTGTGTTCTTCCTGTGTTGCTGCGACCCTAAATCTCACACCCCAAGGTGTGTCCTGAGGTCAGAGGAGGCCACATCTCTTTGTTGATAAATTTTGTGCTCCTCAGTTCCTTAGAGGAGCTGAGAGTGCTGGAGGCTGCCTGGCCCTGGAGCTCACAGCCTCTCTGCAGCGTGCTCATTCCCTGTCAGGGGCATTTCCGTCGTCCTTCCTGCTCTGTATGCAAAGCTGACCCATTTATTTTGAGTGTAAAACACTGAAACTAAAGGGATGCACCTCCCTGAGGATGTGAGGTAAGAGGGAGGAGGTGGCTGACAGAGTCAGTGCTCTGTGCAGACTTTGTCCATGTCCAGAGTTCTGGGGAGTGCTGGAGCTGCATCGTCTCCTGCAGGGTAAGCGCCGTGCAAGGAGTGAGGTGGCAGAACAGCGTTAGCTCCCTCCCAGCTCTGACACGTTGTGTTTACTTTCCAACAGATGCTTTAGTCCCCGTGGTGTTTCCCAGTGCCAGTTCAAAGCCAAACCTGCAAGAACAACTTGATCCTACTGTGTTTTCCCAACTTTTCACTTCCAGTACCTCATTCTCTCCCTTTCATTTGGAAAAAGAATGCTTTAGCTAATGAAAGTGGTGGTTTTGTAGGCCGTGGAGTAACTTCTCCCACTCTGTGCCTACTGCTTCGGGATCTGCTCCACAGCATGCTCAGGAGAGGAATGGCTTCTGCCATAGGCTGTTAAAGTATACTGGATTTTTGCCAAGATAGTCCAAACTGATAAATGATATTTGTTCTCCTAAATATGTAATAAGGGACAGGATAATTCTTTGATGTCGTTTGGCCCTTACACAGTGTTTTTCATTCACAGTTAAAAGTTTGTTTTTCCCAACAAGGAAGCTGCTGTCAGATGCTGATGTGAGATGTTCCTTTATAAAAGTGAAGTTATAAAGTGACAGAAACAGATGTTAACGAGTGTGCTTAGTCTCATTCAGACAGTAGCCCTCTGTTTCAGGTGTCTTTGAGTTATTGCAGGACACTTTAGGAGAGAGAAGGGATTAGAAAAAGTCCTGTACAAAATATCTGTGCACTTCTCTTATAATGTGAGAAAATTGTCCCCTTCTTTTCTCAGAGATGCTGCTGTGTGTGCCAGGGTTAGCCCTTCATGGTTTTGGTAATCAATACTTTCAGGAAAAAGCATATTGAAAAATTCACATTTTCCTGTCTGTGATGTTGGGTGATAAGTATCTCATTGCTGGTTTACACTTAAAGTGCTTTAGAAGAGTGAAAGGAGCAATCAGTGCTGCTGGTTGGGAAAAAAGTTAACTTCAGTTACTAATATAGTGCTAAATGGGAGGATCGTTGTGTGTGGTGCTGTGAAATGTGTGTTTTACTGACAGCCTGGGCTTTCCAGCCTGCCAGTGGCTTCTTGCTGCTTAGCGAGTGTTACCTGGGGACAGGGGACTTGTATTGTTGAAAAAAGCTTTCCCCCCTTAAATAAAGGGCCACTGTGTTCCACTGCTGACTTCCAGCTTCTTCTCTGACACATTTTCAGATGAAATGATGATGTGGGGAGTTTTGAGGAATCTTTCCACATCATAAAACTCTTCTGGGCTCAGCCTGTCCTCAGCGAGGCTGAAGCCCTTCTAATGCTGTGACTTCTGACGGCCTGGCCTCAGCCACTGGTGCAGTATTAGTATTTAATGGTAAAGGATGTGGGATGGAACATAATCAGGGAATTTTGAGGCATGCTAAACAGCTTGTTGGTGCCTGGAAGAACAGACCGACTGCTGGGCAGTGCAGTTCATTGATGACAGACAGCTCTTTCAGGCACTGCTGCTCGATCAGTTACTGTGTGTCATATATGTGTTGATATCTTTGAAGGCAGCTCATTATTCCACCCACTTCCAAGTGGATCTAGAGTTGCTATTGTTGATTCTTTGCGCGTGTGAATCACTGGAAAAGACAAAGTCGGAAATAGGAACAATGCACAAAGAGGGTTGGGTAAGGACCTCACACGGCTCGGTGAAGCACCAGTGCGGGACTGGCCTGCAGGGCCCGGCGTGGCCGTGTCCTGCCTTACCTGCTGTGTCACGGAGGCCAAGGGCCTGGAGCATGGAACCCCAGCCAAGATGTGGGCTTGTTCTCCTGTGATTACAGGCGGGAGCAGCTGAGGCTTTGCATTAGTGCTGCCTTTCATTAGCTTCTTGCTTTCTCCTGTATTAAATATTACTTAATTGACTGTGGCATAAGTGGGGATAATAGCTTTGTTCCCAGTCCTGATCGTTTTACAGCCATCTCTGCTGAGGGTTTGAAACGCTCCAGACAGATCCGCACAGGCACATGTGGGAGTAAATATTGTGCCTACGCAGGTCCAGGGGAGAGGAAGAGCTGTGTGGTACCTAGGAAATGGAATGACCACTGTACCTTTAGTGAGGCCAGGGGAAAAACAGCCAGAAAAATCAAAGTAAAATATAGATACAAATTACATTTCTGCTCTGTGATCAGCTGCACAGAGTTGTGTATTTGATGCTTTTTGATGCAGATCTTTGTCCCGGTGCTGAGTACAGAAAATGGAGCTTTTTATGATTTCTTGCCATCACTGTCCATGAAAGTGGCTGAAAACCTCTTCCCTCACAGTGTGGGTTAGTGAATACATTTGTGTACAGACAGCAACATTAGGTTTTTCTCTTGGAAGTGTTCTTGGGAGTACATCCCGTTCCTGGTGCCCTGTGAAGGGCAGCGTTACATGACAGGCGTCAGAAAGAACCAAGTCATGGGACCAGTTACAAGGAAGCATTTGTGTTCTTTAGGTTTTTAAAAACTGCTGGTCATTCACGCTGAGAAACTGAAATGCTTCATCATCTAAGGGGGAGTCTGCTAAAATCCAGGTGTCAGGAAGCATAAAGATAGTTGAGGAGGGTAAAAGTTGCAGAAAATAACATGGTTAGTGGTAATGTTAATAGTTCAGAAAGGTAGTTGAGTGTTGTTTTTTTTTAAATAAGAAGCAAATGTTCAAAGTAACTGAAATAAGTGAGCCCTGTTGAATCCTGAGCGTAACTTGGTATCAGGAATGTTTGGTTCCTACCAGCTCCCCCTCAGTCACTGCCCAGCAGGCTGAGCAGTTGGTTTGTAAACCCCACAGCTGAATGCTTGTTTTTGTGTTGGCTGTTTCTATTTTATTGTTATTTCCGTAATAACCTAGATGTTCAGACCTGACAGCTTCTGCTGAGAAATTCCCGTGTTGAAAGGTGTATAAATGGAGGGAGGTGTCAGTGTGGGAATACTGAAACTTTCTTCTGGTTGGCTCAATCTTCATGGCAAAGCTGTATAAAATATATTGCCCCAAGTGTATCACTGTGTTAGTCAGCTTCAGCCTTGAGAGTGGATATTTGTTTGGTGTGAGCAGTGTGATTGTACGGCAGGGAGGAGGTGAACAAACTTACTTTAATTACACAAATATTTGTGCTGAATTTAAGAAGTCAGGAATGGCCACGAACCATCTTTTTCTTCATTGTGCTCCTTACCTTGCCATAACTGCAAAGTTCTCACAGCTGTGCATGAATCAGTGTTAGAGCTTTGTAGTATTTTCGGTGTTACATTTTCATATGGTATTTATACATCATTAAGCATCTTTTTTTGGTTTCTCCCTGAACTACTTCCAGTCATCTGAGTCTCAGCAACAATAGCTACTTTAGTTCCTTAGGAGGAAGTGACGTTTCCTATGCATCCAACAAAGCACGTGCTTTAATGAAGCCTGCCTTTATCAGAGCCTGAAACTGCACAGAGAGATGGCTGGAACAAGCAAGCTGAAAAATCTACTGTAAAAACACTCGCATAGCTTTCTGCGTAGTAATGTAAAAATAAAACTTTGGGTACATCTTGTATTTGCAAGGATGAGCGCTTTTATCTGACGCATCTCTCCAGGCTTGAAAGTTGTCTGCTCGGATATGGTTTAGACAGCACGGGCCCCTGAGGATTGTTTAATTGCTGTGCAATTAAATTAACAAATACTGTGATCAGACTGGAGATGTGCTCATACTAAGGGACTGATCAGACTGGAGATAATTAAGGGACGTCTCTAGACCCTTGCTGCTGGTGCCTGCTTACTGATTTACCAGCGTTTGGGCTTGCTGATTGCCGCTTTCCTGATTGCCGAAATGCCAGCAGTGATCTTGCCCTTGCCCACTTGGGAGGGGCCCGGGATGGCTCGTGTAGCTCCAGCTTCCTGCATCAGTGCCCTTCTGTGCGAAATCCCGAATTGTCTTCGGGTAAACTGCTCAAGAGAAGCTGTCCCTGGGAGACTGCCAGAACACCCCAGTGCTTGGAGGGATGCTGCAGGTGCTTGGAGTCACTTTGGACAAGCAGCTGCAACTCTACAGCTGTTTCTTTCCTGAAACCCAATCTCTGTGTTACAAACCTGTTCAGAAGATCCCATGTGTTTTCTGTGGTGCCTTAAGGGGCTGTAGTGGTTGGTCTGGGGTTGGGTATCTGCCCTGAAATCGGTGCACGCTACTTGCATAGCATTTCTCTGAATTTTTAGAATAAGGTTCAAAGGTTTTAATTGGCTTATGAGTCGCTTTAGGATGGATGTGTGCATGCATCATGCCAGATTTCAGTTGGTGTGTATAACTTCAGCACACATTAACAGAAGAAAAAACTGTAAACCAACTTTTTGCATTCCTTCCAAGGTGTCGTTTGGCCAAGGAGTCTTGTGATCTGGCTGTGCTTGTACCAGACAAGGGGGCAGTGGGTAATGCATCACGTTTCTAATAAATAATATAGAAGCCTGCTGCAAATGAACCAGCAGAACCTCGTGCCTCCGGTGTTGCCACTCAGAACAGTACATCGGGCTGGCATCTTAAGCCTACCTCAGGATGAGCAAATCAATCCCTGGAAAGCTGGGTAGCAAGGGCAAGCTAAGGCATGTTAAAACATGTACAGCAATGCTGTTTATCAACAGCTGAGTGAAAGATAAGCTTGGCTTTATGAAAATCCTTTCAGGTTTGTAACCTGTTTCCTGAGCTCTTTCTTGCAGCTGAGTGCCCTCTGCGCTGCTGGACTCAGGCTGCTGCAAACCCCTCAAGATGAACACTGTGCAGCTTCCCACTCAGTGCTGCTCCTCGGTTCTGTGCTCAGCTGCTTTGCCATGGTTTTGATGAAGTTACTTGTGAGGAGCGTGTGGGAGCATGTGCCTTGGAATTCTTTCTATCCAGCCATGGAGTAGCCTTAACAAAAGATCCTGTTATTTATCTCGAATAGCTTTTTCAACAGTAATTAAATAATACAGTGTTTTTATGGAAGTTAACATGTAATATGTTGATCTCTTGTGCTGTGTCCAAGTCAGCAGAAAGCAGCACATTTTGCTTTTTGATGCCCTTGTGTGTTACTTCGGTTGATTTATTCTGTACTGTCGTGGTACAGCATGTCCAGGTACTGCGAACGCCGGAGGTGTGTATGTTCTCTGACTGCTTCAGCGGTGTTTGACATCAAGTGCTGCTTTTGGGGGTTTGAGAGAAGCCTAGCAAGTGATACCTGTTTCTTCCCAGCCTTCTTCCTGAGTCAGGAGCTGGCAGCTGTGCTGTGCTGGGAGTGGGAGCTGCTGCCTGAAGCACCAACAGATCTGGGAGTTCCTTCCCCTCCACAAGGTGTCTGTGGTGTGACTGCCTTTGGTGTTGAGCATCGTGGTCATGTTACAAAGTTATAGTGGGCATCTTCCTCTCATGTGAGACCATCATGTGCTTGTGCTCAGCGTGATCTCATGGGGTTCATCTCAAAGTCCTGCCAAAAACTGATAAATCCTATAGTGCTTAAAACAAAAGAAGTGTTACATTTTATGCTAATTTACTTTTATGTCCTAATTATTCCAGACTTTTCTGTTTTACCGTGATGTAGTTACACATTTATATCAGAAAATATCTTGCTCCTTGTGGCATTCACTGCTAATAATTCTTTCCTTAAAACACTATATTTAACTCTGGAAGTGCAAGAGAAATAGGAACTAATGTTCACTGACGTTTTGCTCTTTCATCTGGATGGACGCACTGGGATGTTGCAGTGACAGGTTTGAATCTGACATCAGGTGCATTTGGTTTGCTGGACTGTAACCCAAGGTGGTGGGAATGTGAATTTGCCTTCTCTTGAGTTTAGAAGGTGGTTTATGGCTGAGATGAGATTACAGCTTCTTAAAGACTACTGGAAATGAGTAGTTCACCTGATTAAATTTAATGTAAAGGTTCTGCAATGGTCTCCATCCCAATCATTAGTGTGTTCCTGTCAGGTAATGAAACAAAGTACAGCACGGAGTGTCACATTTCCTAGGAATGTAATTGTTGTACAGATTAGTGATTTTTTTTTTTTTTTAACTTCACATATTGCTTGAGAAAGATAATAGTATTTTGTGAACATCTCTGAAATTGTCAGCAAACCCCAAGTTCTGTCTTGGCTGGGAATAAAGTTTTAGTGTTTTTCAAAGTTAAGTCAAAAAACATGGCTGGGAAATGAAAAATCCTATAAAGTGACATTTTTTGGCTTCTTACCATGACCCACTCTCCTCACCCTCCCTCCATTTCAAAGGGACTGTGTCTTTGATTCATGATGCCTTCCTTCTGATTTTAGCCACTCACATTCATTTAAATGCACATATTTTCTAGGTGAGATCTTGGAATTTTTGAGGAATTTGCGCTTGTTTTGAAAAACAGCTCGTGTGTTTTGTTAATGAATATAGATTGAGAAATACCTTGAGAAATGCAGTTGTGACTGTTTCGTTCTCACAGCTTTGTTGAGTATTCGCTGCTCACATCTGCAGGCTGCACTCGGATTTTAGCTGGGCTGCTCCGGGCGTGTTCCTGTAATCCTCCTTGGGAGACAGAACCATTACCGGAGTGGTTGCTATAGCATTTCATTAAGGAGCCTTTTCCACCGAGGCAGGGAAGGCTCCTTTCCCACTTGGCATCCTAGCAGGAGTAAAAGAGAGCCTCTCAGCTCCTTGCCTGCTGCTCTCAGAGCCCTCGGCTCTGCTGCTGCCAGGCAGCTCTGCCCCTGCTCCCGTCCTTCCTCCTGCGAGGGTTCCTGTGC
>VWPU01027191.1:0-10808 GCA_013398955.1 Callaeas wilsoni
TTTGGTTTGTTGGGGGTTTTTTGACAAGAGTGTAGAGAATGGATGGTGTAGAATTTTGTAGGTGTGTTACAGTCTCTACTGCATTTTTTATGCATTTCTTTCTTGTGCATCCATGATCTCCTGTCTGAGGCCGCTGGCCCCGCGGCAGTGACCTGGGCAGGGCTGCTGAGCTTGTCCCTGTGGCGGCCCCGCTGAGGTTTCTGGTGGAGATCCGTGAGCCCCTTTGGCTGACCTCAGGGAGCCACTGCAGCCCCCGTGGCCGTTGTGTCGGCGATGTGACCGTGCACTGAAGGAAGATTTCACTGTCCCTGCTGGATTCAGGCTGGTGCCATGAACCCTCCGTGAGCTACCGTTAATACCAATACCTCTGACATTTAAAGTTCCTCCGTGATACTCTGTTGTCTGAGGATCCAGCAGTGGAAGTTAATGGCTAATTTGGATCAAGAAGCATCTTAGAATTTCTCTGTAATTTTTAATCAAGCCTGAAGGCTAAAACTCCCCTTCAGTCTCTTCATGGTTCTTTTCATGTTCAGAGATGCCATCTCCAAAGTAAGTAGTGACTAGCAAGAAGTACAAATGGAACTGAGGAAATGTAGCCAACTACCTTTTCCTTTGGAGAAAGATGAAGCTGAGTGAGCTCTACAGACAGAAGCAACTATGATTATTTTATGCTTATTTTTATTGGAAGAGGAGATATAATTGAGTCTAACATTAATGTCATGCTCACATTTTTTATAACCATTTTATTTTTCAATCACTGTTAACACCTATATGAAAGTGCAAAATCCAGGGTGTTTTTCTTTACTCGGGGAGCTCTTTAGCTGACACCTGTGGCGTATTTGTTGTTTGTTTTTGTGGCTCCAAGAATAACTGAGGAACCCAGAGGCATCTGAGTTCAGCCGGTGTGTGTGCTGGAGAGGGGATGTAATCCTGAGCTGTTTTGGGATGTTCACACATTGGTCTTGCCTGCATTGCAGCAAGAGCTAATGCAGCTCACACTTGTTAGGGCTCTCCAGATTAAAAGGATGAAATTCAGGCTTTCTTACATATTTTTGAGTAAAAGCAAAATGCCTCTCAGCAAGTTTTATGCACAGAAGCATCTCCTGCATAAGCCCCACATTCCCGGTGCCCAGCTCCTCGCGTTTCCGAAGGGTGGGCTGCCTCGGGGCTCGCTGCAGGCGCTGCTCTGGCAGGTCTGGAAATGAAAGCAGTGCAGGGAGGAAGCACGAGATGGGAATTGTGCTGAGACCTTGGTGATTGCAGCTCTGGTGTTCCTATAGCAACAGGAGTGTCGTGCTGGTTCCTGGAGGAAGCTGGTCCCATGGAGAGGGCAGGGCTGAGGTGCAAACACGTGCCCGGTGGGTGAGACGTGTTCTCTGGTGGTGGGGCTCCAAAACCACCCCAGGCTCTTTGTGGGCTTCCAGGGGACCATGCTCATGACTTGGCAGATGGTGATGGAGAATGGAGATCAAGCTCTGCTCAGTGCAGTTTTATTCTGTTGAACACAAGGCTTGTTTGAATGTGCTGCTGCTCTCAGCAGTGCATGGTCTATTTTTAGAATGCCAGACTAGGATGCTAATACTGGGAATTTCAGGGAAGAGTTAATGTTTAGAAGATTGTTGCTGGAAAGTAGTTGCAGAAATGTATGTATGCATGCAAAGATCTTGTGTGAAGTGAAGAATTTTTTTTTCAAATTCGGCAGCCTTTAGAAATTCTCAACAGGCTAAACCTTCTGATCTCTAAATGCTTTTGGGGTTTAATTAATTCTGCAGGTGACTACAAGCAAATCAGGTGTAGATATCTATTTATCATTCAAAGAGCATTTGGAAACAGCAGCTGTTAGAGGTGTCAGCATCTTCTCTTGTGTTAAGGTAGTGTGGTTTTAATCCAGCCTGTACCCTGCTGGGTTCATGTCTCTGTACCTGGGTACTTGCTGGGCAGCACTGGCATCAGTCCCCCCGGGAAGCGTTCTGCCATGGAGGTGAGCTGAGGAGCAGCTGGCGTTACTGAGCTCGGTGCACGTCTGCAGCCTTCCCTGCCCTGCGGTGAAGTCATTTGACCTTCAGCTCATCTAGGCTTGCTAACACTGAAGAACAAGTGGTGTAAAAGAACTCTAAATTCAGCAATTCAAACAACTGCAGTTGAAACATAATCTCAGCAGGACATTTTTTGGAAGTTAGTGGCGTAAGATTGTCACTACTACTTTCCTAAGGTAGGACATAAGCCTGCCCGTTAATTATTGTTAATTTCCAGGAAGGATGAGGGTGAGAAAGTGTAGGCAGAAGCAATGAGAGAAGTATTTGAATGTCTAAAAGTTTGTGGCAATTAATGCTTTGCTCATAAAAGATGGGGAATATTTCACTGGTATGTTGTAAGTCTCTATTTCAGGGTAGAAATGCGTGCCCAGAAAAGGGACAGCTGTGGGGAGAGAAGCTGTATGTATAGATGCAGGTCAGGTAAAAGCATGCCTTTGTCATTGTTCTATACATGAATTGCTGGAAGTGCAGAGCTCAGTGAAGAATGTGCTCAAAGCAGACGTGGTTCACCTTCCCATTGTCTCAGTCACAGACTCTTGGCCACGTGCAGCTTAACTTTATAACCTGTGCTCTGCTTTTTACATTATTTTACTTGATTAGTAAGAAAACATCCATTGTGGGCCTGCAGGAGCAGCTCTATTCACTGGTACTTGAGTCCTTGCTTTCCCTTCAGCACACAGAAGGCCCAGCTCTGTTCTCGGGCAGTGTTTGTGTCTGTACAGCAGCACAGGCACTGGAGAATTGCTTAATGAGCAGCCTCGTTAGCTTGGTTCCCTTTAGTGCTGGGTAGTTTGGGTTATAGGCCAGGGCTGGAAGAAAAACTGCTTTTGTGCTGAGAAATGTGGATGACCTTTTTCAGGACAAATGTCACGCAGGTTCTTTTGCTGGGGGACACCTCCAGACATGACCACGTGCCCTCGGTGGCCCCTGGAAGGCTGGAAGCTCGGGGCAGGCAGAGCACGGAGCTGTGGGGTTATCTGGGATGCAGTCTCCTTTCCTGTGTGGGATTGTAAGGAAAGTTGTGAGAATTTTGTTCCCATTTAGACGCTGGAAAGGGGAGACCCCAAGAAAACAATCAGCATCTGTTAAGGAATCCAGCTCATGCCTGTGCTGAGTGACTCTCTGTGATTCTGCGGTTGCCAGGCGACTCCAGCTGCTCCTCCACCTCCAAGGGATGTGTGGAACACTCAGTGCCAGAGGTGCTGCTGGAGCTGCCCTTGCCTCCTGAATGCTGCAGCGTGGGCTTCTCCCTCTCCAGCATTGAAGGGTTTGTCACAATCCCTGCCAGTGAAATCCTTGTTTTTCTTTAGAGGCTGGTAGTTCTTGTGTGTTTTAAAATCAACAAGGCAGCTTGTTAATTCTGAGCTGGATCCTGGTGCTATATATCATTTATGTTTTGATCAAGGAAGAAGCAGTTTGTGCAGGAGATGAAAAGGGAGATGACTGCAGGGCTTCTGAATGCTGGCAAGAGGGTGCATCAGAGCAGTTTTTGATGTAGTTTTATATAAGATAAGGGCCTTACATATGAAAAACAAACTACTGCTTGGTCCTTAATATTTCCTCCTTTGAGTACATATAACAAATAAATTGTGAATTGTATAAAAGTAAATGTAGTTGGATTTCGTGAGCATTGATTTAGATTTTAAGGATATTAGCAAGGGGAATTTACAAGCGTTTTTGACCACTTTTCCTGCTATATTGCAACTGAGGAGCAGATTAGATAACTGAGAAATGGAATTCATAGAATGAGAAGAGATGAGGCATTTTTATTAGTCCTCTTTTACCTTGTGTGCAGGTGTATAGGCAGAAGTTGCTTGGGGCACAAAACTGAGATTTGCTTCTTGATATGCTTCAGGTAAAAGACTGGAGGAATTTTACATGCTGGTGCTCCATCTGAGTTGAATTTGGACTTCGCAAAGCCCTGGAAGAGGATTCTGTGAAGCTGAGCAGTTACCTGACTGGGACAGGCAGCGGTGTTGTTTTTGGCATTCCCTAGTTTGTCATTTGCTTTCCTGTTGGTTGTATGGATGTGTAGAATGACAGTTTGGGTACTGCATCTCTCCACTGTTCCTTAAAGGAAGTAATTATGGCACAGTTTTTCTGTATCCATTGTTGTTGCAGGTGCTGAGGATGTTGTGATGGCATTTTCCAGGTCAGAGACAGAAGACAGAAGACAGTAGCTACAGGACACCTGAACAACACAGAACTGGAGAGGACAGTGAGATTCCTGAAGATAGAGGAGGATGGCTGAGCATCAATAAGTTCCTCTGCCCACCCTAATTGTTCCTTGGTATTCCTTCTCCTTTGTAATGTTGTTTCCCTTTGCCCAACCCTCAGAATGCATCTCACAGCCATCTATTCCTGTCAGATTTTGCAACTCAGCCAGGCTGTGTTAATTAAGGACAAACCTAAAGGTGTGGTTTTGGTTGGCTCAAGGGGACAGGCTGTGGTTGGCTAAAGGAAGGCAATTTTTCAAACTTGACCAATGGAAACCTTCTATCTCACATTTTATTTTATATTTTAAACAAAGTTTCATGACATCCTACTTCTAAGGAAGCTTTTCATGCTGTGGTGCTTATTTAGGTCAAACTTGTGAATTTGAAGAGAGTTTGATTTGGCTGCATAGAACTGGAAGCAACTTGTGATTGGGTGACAATGCAAAAGCTTTCCCTTCAGTTGGCTTGCAGGTATTTTCCTGACTCCAACATTTTCATTGCAGAAAGCTGATGTTTTGGTGCATTGGTTATTTCTTTATGCTTACTGACTTGGGGGGGAAAAGACAAATGTGCTTTGCAATATTTATTACATCTACACACATATAAACGCTTGCTTTTGGGGGGTTGTTTTGGTTTTTTGACTGGCTTTGAAGTCATGGTTTTGATTTCCTTTTGGCTGCAGTGTTTCTGATGCAATTGGTTTTTCCATACTCAGCTGCTCTGTGGCCTCGAGCTCTTTTGGGAGCATGTGTCAGAGCAGATTTGGTTCAAGGAGTCCACCTGGGCAGGCTGGAAGGCGGAGATGCCCAGCCTGGTGGGCACTGGGAGGCTGTGCCCGAGCCCTGGCACACCTGGCTGCCCAGGGGCTGCTCTTTGCCTCCGACAGAGGAGCTGTAGGTATTTTGCAGGAATTGCAGAAATGACATCTATGGCTGTGACATGAATTTGCCAAATTTGTATAGAGAATATGTGAACTTGTTTAAAATACTAGAGTTCCACTTTAACCCTTTAATTGCTGCACAAGACTAGCTCTCACATTAGGAACAATTAATGATCATTAACTTAAATCCAGCTTGCACTGAGCTTTAATAAACCGAAGTTTCTAGTCACTTGTAAAATTGTACATGGTTTCCCTCCTTGCAGCTGTTTGGTGATAGGGAGGTTCTCTGGATCCTGGGATAATAGCATGTTCTTGAGGCACTCTTCAGGAGGCAGCCGTGCTGCATTGGGCTGTCCAACAGTGAGTGTACAGGTGACACTCTCAGGTTTACTCTTTGTAGCTGCAGGGCCTTAAAACACACACAGACATTTACAGACTGAAAAACCTGCAGTGAAATTCCCAAGGTGCACTGACTGTTCAGGAATCTGCACATAGTCTCCAGCACTGCTGCCTAAAACCAAGCACTTCATTTTCTCTCATGCGTGCAGGTGGTTTTTACAAAACTGCTGGATTTTGCTGTGGGTTGCACTGACTTTGAGATGTTTCAGAATCTATTAAAGCAGAACTCAATTCACCTGTTCCTGGTTCTTTTCCTATGGTTGTTAATTATTTGCAGTAGCAATTCTAGAATCTGACTCTGACAACATGACCATTTTCATGGCCAGAAATTCTGCTGACAGGATGCTGTTGTGGTCTCAAAATGGGGGAAAAGCTGGAGAGAAACCATGGACTGTCTGCAAAAGGAAGAATGGACCTGTGAGCACAAGGAAGAAATTATCTTGAGCAAATAAATACTGTGTAATGAGAGCAACTGTACATCTATTTATGAGAACGCTCCTTTTGATTCAGTTGCAGCTTTGTAAAGTTCTATGTGAAAAAAAAAATCTTTTACCCCTTTTTGTTGGGGCCAGATAAAAAATTTCTTTATTAAAATAAATCAGGAATGAGCCCAAAGGATTCTCTAGATTTTGACTTGGTTGCCTAAGAAGCACTTTAATGTTAATGTGGTGCAGAGGGGGGCAGCCCTAACAGTTAACTGAGGAGGGTCCCTGTGACTGGCTGGAGGAAGGGGCTGCACTGTGGTGGCCTGTCAGTGCTAATATTCATCCTCCCTGGCTGTCCATGGCACTCTCAGCTGCTAAATCTTTTCTAGGAGAAAAGTGAAGTGTTTATGTGGTTTAATCTTTTCACTAAAGATGTAACTGTTGGGGAAGGGGGAAATAGTTTTTAATCGCTGCTCTCGTTTCATATTGATTTATGAGGCTGCTTGGCTGCCAAAAGAAAAACACTTGGCTTCACCTTTGAGAAAGACTTCCACATACACTCCAAACTTGAGGTCTTGGGTAATCTGTTGAGAAGGATAACAACATGATATGGAGACATTGGAGGAGTTGTAGTCTGTTGGGAATATTTGTGCTTGGTTGTTACCTGTGTGCTCTGCCCATCCCCACTGCTGATTTCTTTACTCTCAACCAGGGCTGGAAGATTTATAATAAAAGAATTCATATATAAATTGAGGAGAAAGTAGTGGCAAAGAGGGCTTTCCAATATTCCCTTTGAATTGTATTTCTAAGCATTTATCTTCTTGCTATGAAAACAAAATCCCTATTCCAGCTGTGGGCGTGGATTAACTGGGAGGTGGAGAAGCCCCCACACAGGACATGAGCATGGTGGACTTGGTTATTGTTTGTACAAATTTCTCTACCTTTGCCATTGTGCTTTTGCCTTCTCAAGTAAACCATTACTAATAAAACCAGGAAATCAAAGAGGATTTTAGAGGCCAGAGTTGAGCACAGATCTAATTTGAAATATGTTTGTAACTAGAAAAAGCTTTGTAGTCCAGTTATCAACATTATAGTGCTTAAGGCATTCAGAAAGGGAGTGTAAAAGCTTTAGAGGCATCTTGCAAGAAAAGCACACGCTCTTTGGGTGGTCTTTTGGGGAGAAATGCTCTTTTAGATACTCAAAATGTGCTATAGTACTTCCGCTGCCAAGCTGCTCATCTACCTCTCCTAACACACTGTGTTTTGCAGAGCTTAAGGAGAAGATTCAGAGGTGAATCCCACCCCTCCTCTCTCCCCAGGTGGGCAGCAGGTGCTGCAGTTGTTGGAAGCTCATTGTGTCTGAGCGTGGCCTGTTGTAAATGAAAATGAGGCTCCACCATTCACATAGGCCTTGAATTTGATTCTCCCAGGTCCTAAAATAAACCATGGAGTAACAGAACATGTGAGCTGGAGGCACAGCAACACTTTGGAAGGAGATACTGCCTGAAAGAAGCTTGGATCACTAATTAAATTAAAAATCTCTTGAGATTTTTTTGTTCCTCTTCCTGCCTAAGGTAAGCAGTTACTAGAAGTTGTATCCTCTTGGCTTCTCCATGGCCTGTGTGAGAATTGCTAATGCTTGACCATTAAATCTGTTTCAGTTCCACAAAGTCTGTTTTCTAATGCACCAGTAGCCAAATCGTTCTGTTAAAGGCTGAAGATTTAATGGCCCATGAAGTAGAAAGACCCATCATCTATAGCAGAGATTGTCTAAGTAAGACACCGGGATCATACGTGGGATAAACTCCTGTGGATAAATTCCTATTGGGAATCCCTTACAAGAGCAGAAGAGTGCCATGTCCGAAGTTACCAGTGTTCTGCACTGCAAAAGGGAAAAATAAAGGCTAGAAGTTAAAAGCTTTGAATTAAATGTATAAAATATGTTAGAAATTATGAAATCCACTCAGTGCCTGGGCAGGGAGAGGAATATATTATTTGGATTCGTTTAAGATCAGTCTTTCAGCTTTCTTTTTGGTCTCTTGCTCCTCACGGACTGTGGCAGAGCTGACAGCAAAAAAGGCTGCAGGGCACTGGCACCAGCAGAAACCAAAAGTGCAGGAAGAACAGTTTCTGGAAGTTTAAGGAATCTTAAGTTCTATTCAGTCTGCACAAAAGGAAGTCCTTAGTGAGCAGCATCTTTTCCTCGCTGTTACCCATCACAAACAACATGTTCCAAAGCTTGCAGGTTAATAAAGGGCGTTTAGGAAGCTCCATTAAAGCTGCAGAACAGTTGTTTTGGGTGCAAGAGTGGCATGAGCAGTGAAGTGCTGCAGGGTTGCTGCCTTGGTGGGATATTTGCTGGAGGCAGTTGATTTTTAAGCCACCTGACAGGTGTGGTAAATCCAGCCTGAGCACCAGCCCCTCGCATGGGATGGACCCACTTGTTACTCACTAACAGTCAGGGGTGTGTGTTGTGTGCAGGGCAGCCACGGGAAGTAACATCTGTTTTTCAATTTCTTTGAGGTGAAATGTTTTTATTTCATCCTTTAAGATCCTGGAAGTTAAGCCTGGATGAATTATTTCAATAAAATTCAGCAGTGTGAATGGCCTCACACAAAACTAGCTTGAAAGGGTGTTAAAATGTCAAATTTCAGTAATCAGGAGCAGGCACAGCACCAATGAGTGATTGGTGGACCGACTTTTCTTGCAGCCTCAGGTGATCAGTGATTTGCATCCTGCAAAGTCTGTGCCCCGTGTATCTGTAAATTCTGGAGCAGTCAGGAAATAGGTCACTGGATTGCTGTGGAGGTTCTTCCAGATCTGCCTTAGACTCGCTGCATTTACACTTTGGACTGCAGTTTCCCTTAAACTTCCTTATTACTGATGTTTTTCAGAGTTTTACAAATACCAAAGTGCTGTATAACAGGGAGGACCAGTGTTGTTTCTTACCAAGGTAGGAGCTTGGATCTGTTCCCTGCCAGGCTGAGGTAGGTTCCCACCCGAAGACAGAAATCACCTACTGCCTTCTGAGCTCGGCTTTCATTTGCTCTGCAGCTGATTTGCCCTGAGCAGGATTCCTGCTGTATGTTGTAAACAACCTGGCTGGTTTCCTTTGTAGCCTGAAGCATTTCAATTTGGGGATTGTTTATTTTGGAAAAGAGAGAAAAATTTTTTTTGAAGCTTTATAACCTGGCCTGCTCACAAGCTGCCTCGTGTATCAGCATGAAATGGTTCTATGCACAGAGCTTTTTACTGCCTTGACATTTTCCAGGTTGACTTTCCTTGGTACTAAATGGTGCTCTGTGACCAGAAGCATGTGAAACTCAGAAAGTAAACTTCCACCCTTTGTTTTACAATTGTAATAATGACTCCAACCCAGATGGGGACTGATGCCTCTGTACTTTAGTTTTTCACCATCTGTGGTTCCTGCTGCTCTCTTCGATGCAGTTCCAAGTGCAGCAATCCCCACAGGGGCAGGAGAGGATCCTGTCTGTCCATGACAGGAGCAGCTGGAGACACTCAGGTACCTCTTCCCCTGTGCTGTGCTTGTCAGTGATACTCAGCACCTGAGCTCTTTGCCCACCTGCCAGACAAGGCCCTTTACCCACTCTGTGAGTAACACAGGTGGTTAATAACCTTTTTTTTCCCAAGGTTATAAAATACTTCAGCTTAACCTTGGTACTTTAAGTTGGTTCAGCTGAATCCTAAGGTTACATCTGTGTTCTCAGTTGAGACTCTTAAAATACTAGGGACCCATTTAGTTAGATTTATGTTTGAATGGGTATTTAATAGTATTCTTGGCCTAACTGTTGGGGTTTTAGCCTCAGGTGAAGGATAAGTTCCCTGTGTTTCATTTCACTGCACACCTCTGTACAGCTAATTTCACGTTCTGGAAGACACAAATCATAATTAAGTTCCACAAGCACACAGGGTTTGCACCTCAGTCCCCACTTTGTCGCATAAAACATCCCCAGTTGCAGTGAGGTGAAAGTAATTTCACTACTCCAGCCATCACTTGGGACTCTCCTGATGGAATTTTCCAACTGATGGAAGGAGCAAGGATGATTGTTCTGAAAATACTTTTGCCAAAGGAGGGGAATTCTGTGAGATGAGCATGGAAAACGTAAGTTCCCATCAAGGGTGGATGCAGACACACACTTGAGCAGAGATGTGGCCCCAAACCCTTGCTCCCTGCTGTTCTACCTGTGGGAGTTGTTTTAAGCTACCACAAGAGCTCAGCTGTTACTGTTATTTCTGCCTTGGTCTGTTCTTACAGAGAAGCTCAAGACATAATTTTGGTTCAAGACTGCAGAGCAACTTGTGACTGGAACTGAAGCAGAGCTGAAGGTGCCTGGGCTGCAAACAGGAGCCCCGTGTTCAGCTGCAGTAGCGAGGGAATATGGCACTGGAACTTCACAGAGCAGGGTCCGACTGTGATCTCACCGGTGCTTCTGGGGGTTGGCTTTGTTTGACTGCATGAAGGGGTGGAAAGTTTCCATGATTTCAGAGAAGGGTGCTGCTTCAGAAGAGAGCAGCTTTGGATGTTACTACGTACCTACGTTTGTCCCATGAAACAGAAAGCAGGGAGCTACTTGATCGAGGAGGGGCACAGGAGCTCGTGTTGCTGCTGGCTGTGCACTGTAATCCACGTTCAGCTTTGCTCATGACCTCTTAATCGGAGGGCACAGTGTAAATTGCCTTGAACGTGATTGGAATGGACAGTGATAGCTGAGCATTTGCCATCAGTCTTTTGTCCTGTACCTCGAGTGCCTGGAGCACCCAGACACCGTGTGTCCCCTGATCCTGTCTGCAGCCAGTGCCTGGGGTGTGCTGCTGCCAGGCCTGGGTGGGT
>VWPU01027197.1:0-31255 GCA_013398955.1 Callaeas wilsoni
CGCCCGCCCGCCCTATAAAAGCGCTGCCGGCGACGGCCCCTTCTCCTCGCCCTGTGTCTCTGCTCGCTCGCTCGCAGCCCACCGGCCACGCTCCCGCCTCCGCCCGCCGCTGCCGCAGCCCCCGGCCCGCTCCGGCTCTGTCTCTCTCCGCCTGTGCCCTCTGGTCCCAGCGCTGTGCTGCGCTTTCCCTGCCGGCCGCCCCCGCAGCCTATGGCCCTGGAAGGCGCCGCTGCCGCCGCCTGTATTTCTGCTGTAGGTTCCCACATCCCTCTTTAAAAATTCCGCCTAAAAAGAGAAGACGATTTACCAAATCTTTCGGGCCGTTATCTCACGTGAGTACCGGAGCGGGGGTCCTGGGGCTCTCGCCGCCCGCGGGGGAGGTGGCGAGAGGAGGGAGGGAGGCAGCGGCGACGCCCACCCCGAGCTCCGAAGGGGGCCGGAGAGTCCGTGGTCACCGGCGGCGGGCGGGATCGATAGGAGCTTCCTCCTGCCCGGGGCCTGGGGCTCGGAGCAGTGCACTGAGGGATGGGGAGCGGTGGTCGTGGTGCCCGGAAAGGGCGGAGGGGCACCTGGCGGGCAGTACCGTGGCAGTGACTGCCGGGAAGGTTTGGGGATGGGGCCGGTTCCTCCCGCTGCCCTTTCTCCGCCCGGCGGCGTGGGGCGAGACCGGCTGCCACCGGCGGCGGCAGATGGAGAGCGGCGGAATGAGTCAGAGCCGGAGCTCCCCCTGTCCCCCGGCGCGCCGGGCGGTGCGGGGCCGCAGTGCAGGGGCCGAGCGGGCGGGCAGCGGGACCCCCGCACCCGGGAGAGTGGCGGCGGCGGCGGGTGGAGGGTCAACGGCCGCCGCGCTAACATGGCGGACAGCGCTGCGTGCGAGCGGTGACGGGGCGGGAGCAGAGGCCGGGCGCCGGGGTGAACGCTGCGGCGGTGCCGCCGGTCCCCTTCTCCCGCCGTCCCCGGGACGCGGAAGGGTGGCAGGGCCGCCGGCTCCGCGGGCAGCGGGGGCTCGGCGGCCGCCCTAACATGGCGGATTCCTGCGGAGGGGGGCTGTACGGTGTCTTCCCCCTCACAGCCGGGGCAGTGCCCTCGGCTGGAGACCCGCGCCCACCTGGTGCTGCTGCCTCTCGCAGGGCGCCTCTGCCTGGGAGAGGAGGGCGAGGGGCGTCCTCGCCTGGATCCCGCAGGGAGAGGGGCTGCCCAGTGTCCTATGGCAGCTGTCTGGGCTGCGAGCGCAGGCTGCGGTGCGGGTGCCGGAGGGTCCCTTTACGCGTGTGACCCACGCGCTGGAAGCTCCCCCGCGCCCGGGGGGCAGCCGTGTGTGACAGGCGTCGGCGCTGGGCAGCCTGGTGGGGGCAGAGGCTGGAGAAGTGCTGCTGGCATGGCTGCGGCGTCTCCTCGCCTGCTTCTCAGGGGCCATGTTGTGCTTCTGTGAGCGTGATTATCCATCCGGGCTCCCGCTGCCATGCTCCACTTTTCCCCTCACCTGAGCTGCGCCTGCATGAGGCGTCCTCAGCTGTATCCCTCGGCATGGTGAACAAGGGCCACGCCGAGGGGTAGGGTGGCAGCGCCGGCTGTCAGAGCAACGCACGAGTTGTAAGAGCATTGCACAAGTGACGCTTTCCGGGACTGCCTTCACGCAAAAGGGCCGTGGGGTCACCCGGCAGCTGGAAAGGGAGCTCTTCCATTAGCAGTCCCCTCCCTTTGCCTGGGGTGTTCCCTGGTCATCTCACGGGCGCACCTTTTACTCCTCCCCTTGGTCAGACCCTTAGTGTAGCAGTAGCAGGTTTGGTGCCGCCGGTCCTTTTGGAGGTCTCTTGGTTGAACTCAACCTTCTTGGCTTGGCTGCCTCTGCCAGCGTATTGTGGTCCATTTGCCCGCTGGTACTACTGGCTTTTGGAAAGTATGGAGAAGAGAGTCTGGTTGCTGCTCAAGTGCCAGCTGAATTCGTGTGTGTAAAGTGCGCGCCACCTGAATGTCGGGGTATCCGGAGTGTGTGTGTTTTGGCTGCAGTGCCGTTCCCTGTTTGGTAAGAGGTCAGCAGACGCGTGTATAACTAGTTATAGTAGTGAGAGATCAGTCGAGGTGTCTGTTCCTGGTTGTAGGGGAGCTGAAGGCATGGTGAGCGAGCAGGGCGGGCTCATGCGTGTGTAAGTGGGACGGTGCAAGTGCAGGGTCGTGGTGTGGCTGAAGAGGATGCTGTTATGGCTGGGTACTAGACAGCACTGCAGGTCTTTTCCAGTCATCAGTCAGAGCTCGTTCTGAGCCCGTGAAGATGCCTGTATGTGCTGGGGGGTACTTGGTTGTGGTGAAGAAGGAAGAAAGTGAGCTGAAATCTTTTGAGCCTTTCTGAAGTGCATCTCCTGCAGTACAGAATCCTGCACAGCTGCCTTGTGCCTGTAGGCAGGAGAAGCACTGCGTTTCAGACCTCTGCACCAGTCTCCAGTGATTAACCAGCATACAATTGTGTAATCCCAGTCGGTTATAGCCACTCTGAATGAAAACACGGTGTGAAGTCCAATAAAACAATGTAGACCTGTCTACCATCTAGTCAGAGGTGTGATTGGGTCTGTTATGTGTGCGTGGGTTGGAGGGGTAGTCCTGCCCCACTTCTTCTGCCCTCCCCGGCTGCTAGATTTTTGTCTCAGAAGACACCGCACTTGCCCACTATTCTTCCCTGGATAAACGTGGGAGGCAGTGGTGCTGGGGGGGAGGTGGGGGTTGTGAATAATGGTGATGGTAGGAGGGGTTTGTTCCAGTCTGGACTGGTCCAGTCTAGTTCTTTCCTTCCTGTGACCGTGTGAACAATGCTGCTGCTGCTGCTGTGGCTGATGCCTGTGACAAGGCAGCCCCTTCCCCGTGTGCCTCTGGCTGTGGTGCGCTCCCTTCCCTGCCCCTGTAGGCCAGGACCCCGGCAGGCAGGCAGGCAGCCGGCCTGCTCTCCGCCATCCCTCCCGCTGGGCACTGAGCTCCCGGGGAAGGCTGTTAAACCCCAGAAAAAGGACGGTCTTTGGGAGGGGGAGGGTGGTGTTTAGTGGTGAACAGCTGTGGGACTGTTTCTCCTGTGGGCACAGTTTTACTAGAGGCAAGAGGCAGGATTACTGCGTTTCAGCGCTGCAGCTTGCCCCTGGACCCGCAGCTTGTGCCTCTCACTGCTCCTTGGAAGGCTGATGCAGGTGTGTGATTGCAGCAGTGCTGGGCTGTATGTTCTGGAAATTATTCCATCTCCCCAAATTAAAGGGGAGACGGAGTGCTCTTGGAAGAGAATTAAGACTGTCCCTTCCTGAAAGTGAGGCTTAATCGTGTAGTGTGCTAATTTGAGTATAATGGTAAATTTCAGCTCTAAATACTGTTGATGTGGCACAGGAGCAAGAGTGTGGTTTATGGGAGAATTCCTCAGGAACCTGTGCTTCCTTCAGGACCTGCTCCCCCCGGGATCCCCTTGCCAGTGGCCTCTCCCTGATCGGGAAGAGGCTTACTGTAACTCAAAAATACCTGGGTTTTTCTGTGAACCAGAGTAACTTTGGTGCCTCTGAGTCTGTCACTTGGTGTAAACATGCAAGGTCATTGTAATTCTAGATTTTTAGGGTTTGGTTAATGGATATTTTAGCTCAAGCCACTGAAGTGTCTCTTCTCAAAAACAGATGCAGTGGGGTTTGTTGGTTGGTTGGTTTCTTTTTTTAATTTTATTTTTTTTAAGAAAATTAATTGATGCCTGGTTTTGTAGGCCTGTTGGCATCACATATGGGGAGGCGAGGGGGGCCAGTGAACTGGAAGAAGCCTGGCCCTGCTGGGCAGTTAGGGGGCTTGCTTCAGGGATGCAGGTGTTCTGACAAAACTGTGCTGTGGACAGCTGAGGGGTGATTTGGATCCTCAGGTGAGTTGTGACTGTTGTTGCTTGAGCTGTAGTCGAACTTTAGGAACCTGCTAGTAGAGTATACCAACATGATAGATAAACATATGCATATAGGTGTCACTTGAATATTAAAAGGCAGAGCTACCTTGCTGACTATTCCCACAACTCAAAGCTCACTGCTTATCAAAGAATATTTTTATACCTACTTTAAAACCCTTAAACAAGGAATGCCTTGTTGTGGATGATAACACATGCAATTTTTGTAGAACTAGGTTTGCCCACATGGGTTATGGACATCTAATACACTTCTACTTAAAATGGTAGCCCAGCTCTGCCACTCTACAGCAAACTCTTTCTGCTGGTTAGAGTAGACTAAAATGACTGTGATTGGAAAGGCTCAAATTGTACCATTTTCCTCTGAATGTTTAGAATTGGCAAAGCTGCACAAAAGAGAGCAGTCAGACTACTTCGTATATGTTTATGTAAATCCTTTAGATAAGTAATTCTCATTTAAAAGAAGTTCTGAAAGACAGTTAGAACTTGGCACAGCTCAAAGCTGACCTGCTACAGAAAATTGTCAGGTTTCATTCCAGCTCCACAGGAACTTTCACTGTAAACTTTCATCCTTGGGATATGAGAATATTTATTGGCATAATACTGCAGGTGATATTTGGCTGAAGCATTGTATTTTAAGTTTTGCACTGAAGGTCATGTGCTCTCCCTAGAAGCACTTGTGCTTAATGACTTGTTTGACTAGAAAGGTAAACTTAATTCCTATCACTGAAAAATTTGTATGAATTCTTGAGTATAATCAGAACAGCAGTAGGAAATAGTGCAACTGCTAGTTAATTTTAAAAGTTGGCAACACCTTCCTTTTGTAAAACTGTTGTGTGCGGAACTAAATGTTACTGACTTCTTGCTTTAGTGAAAGAAAGGCTAAGATTAAATCTAATACGATACAGTAATCCTAGCTGGCAAAATTCTGTAATATCTCAATTTTGAAGCATTGAGGTTTGTTTTTAATGTTGCATGCTAGTAAATGCTAATTTATGTGGTAAAGCTGCAGGGATTGCTCTGTGGGAGTTGCTGTGAAACAGTTACCCTCAAGTTGCATTACCTTTGTGTGTTATGCAGTACTTTATAGAGTGTACTAGTTTAGTTTCCCAATAGCAAGAATAAGTGGAAAAGTACATTTCAGGAGTTTAACTAACACAGCTGTGAGGATGATCTTTTGTGTTGGGTGATTCCCAGAAGTCAGGCTTTTGTAGTCAGCCCGTGTAGTATCATTTAAATAATGAAAGTAGCAAAGGTTTATTTTTACAATAGGTTGGTACATTCCGTGTTTCATGCCATATATCACAGTGAATTTGTAGAAACTTGTATGTTGGGTTTACATGTGACCAGTTTGGTAGAGTATTTAATTCCATGAAAATTGTTGCTTTTAGGAGGAATAACTTCTCAACAGGGCTAATTCCTTGACTGCTTTTATGTTCATTGTACTGGTTTGTGTGATTGCTTTACCTTGAGTCAGCTAGCCTTGTACTTTAAAATGCTGCTTTGGTGATGTGTGTAATAGCCTTTAAGGGCCAGCTGAAATGTTTCTTCATTCCTGAAGGCAAGCATAAGTTTCTTTGTTTTTACTGTCTTGCTCATTTCTGGATTTGTCTGTGTGGTGTTCAGTTTCACTATATAAAGCACTATTTTTCACCCACATAGCTTTTTCACCCACATGCCGTATTCATTCACAGCAGAGGGAGAAAGAACGTGGCAAGGGAATTCTAAAATAGAAAGGAAGTGGGGAGGGGAAGAATGCAGTGGTTACAGGGTTAAAAACACTTCTGGGAGAGTAGTCCAGTAGTAAGGCATATTCCCTACAGCAGGAGCATGTAGAGCTCTTTGCCATTAGTTTTGAAAATCTTCCCATTCAGACTGTGAAAGATAAGTACAAACAAGCAGTTTCATGTGTTTTAGCAGTTCTTTGTACATCTGTCTTGTTCTGGCTCAGAGTTTATATTAACTCTTGAAAACTGTGTGTTTGATGTGATTATAAACTTTCATGGTGAGGTGTTGCAAGCCTCCTTAAAAGCACTACTGAAGAGGCATTTTGTTACATGCTTTAAGATAAAGCTTTTAGTCTGTTCTGGCTATGAAATTTATTTTTGTGTGCGTTTTTCTCCCTACAGGGCAAAATCTCTGATCAAGTTTACAACTATCCAGAAGGCTTAGGAGAAGTGCTTTATAGAGAGCAGTTCGACTTCAACGCTGAGCCACCTTGGGAACCTAGCTGATGATAGTAGGGTTCCATCTCCTAACTTGTCCATGTAAGTCTCTCTTCATCTGTATGCAGGAGGATAAGCACTTGCAAAAATACAGCTTGTACTGGATTTTTGATAAGCAAGATAACTGTCTGGATGTAGATTATCAAAATTACATAGGACTTTCATTCAGGATGGGGGGGACTATAAATTTTACTCACCTAACACCTTTCTCAATACAGTTATCTGATGAAGTTCTGCAATAAACTTGGTAAATAGAGCTACTTTTCTGAATTGGGGCGTTGGCTGCAGAAATCCCAAAATAAAATGCTGTAACTTCAGTCTCTCAGTGATAATTCTGAAGTCACGAATTGGACTGCATGACTGTTAACATCAAATCATGACTTGCTAAGTACTGTATAGTTTCTTAGAGTAGTTTATACTGAAATAGTTAAAATTTGCTATTGTAAACAGTAGCTAATGCTGATGATGAAGGGTGTGCCTTCCCAAATGCCTGTCTCCATTATTTGCTAATTACTATCCGCTTCCACAAATAGTTGTAGTGGGGTTACAGTAGAATGTGGAATTTAATGTTGGATGGAAAATGTCTATCAATTATAAATGCCTTTATATTTTGAAGTGGCAAATGGTTATTAAAGAAAAACAAGACCATGATAATGGAAAACAAATGAATGCACTAATCTTAAAGAGCACAGAAGACTCTGAAATGTGTGTGGTTATCGTGTTCTGTTAACTTAAAATAGTTTTATGTGGTTTTTAACAATAGTCTTAACTCAGATATTACAAATGCATTTAAGCTGACTTTATACATATTTGTACAGTGTTACCTTTTTCCTGTCTAGCTGAAGGCGTTTTTGTTTGGCTTAGTACCTATAAATTATATAACGCTTTTTAATGTAGAACTTGCAAATGGTTAAGTACATCTTACTGAGCCAGGTACTTTTTAAAGACCACAAAGATTCCAAATGCCAGTTGTATTAGTATGCCTCCTAATAAGGTACTTAATGTAGATAAACTTGTTCTTTGAAAATACTGCAGTTGCTGAGGCACAGGATGAGCTTGGTTTATCACAACTTCTGGCTTTATCTCCAGAGGTTATGTTCTTTTTGTTTTGTTTGAAACTTACTGAATTAACTGCATATATCTGATCCTTTGTAGTTGAATACTCTATTCAAGTGAATTCAGTTAACACCGAGAATTTTCTGAATATCACTGTTATGTTTTAGGTGTGGTTTTTATAAGCAGAATAGCTGAGAAAATTGCTTCTCCTGTTCAGTTTAAGTCTTGGTTCACTCTTGTGTGTGGCTAGAACTCTTGCATGACATTTTGCATTTGAACAGGAATAAAGTAAAGTAGTAAAAAGGTAGGAAAGGCAGAAGAACTGTTAGAAAGGAGTGAATAAAATATACAATCTTAAGGTACTATATGTGCATCTTAATTTCCAAAACTGTTCTGAAGAGAATTTTGGCTGTCACAGAAGTTCTTACTCTTGAGGTGAAGGCTGTTCTGGTACCTTCTTTGAGATATTCCTTCTCCAGCTGGTAGACTCATGTGCTGTGACAAACAATGCAAGGTATAGGTTGCCCTAGAATGGAAATGCCCCTGGATTGGCTTTATTTGCAGCTGAATGTTCAGATAATGTGTTTATTTTGAGCTTGGATCTATTATGTGTTCAGGAATAATGTACTGTATGCAAATAGAAGTAATGCAATATTGAATGTAGTAGTGATGTAGGTAGCACTAGTTTTTGCCAGGGAATCTCTACCTGTTTTGGTGTGCTGAAGCACACGTCATTGCCTCAAACTCAGCTAAGATGTAAGTTAGGGAGCTAATTGGTACTTGAAGTCTTGTTCAACTTGCCAAGTGATTTAATGGGAAAAAGGTCAAGTGAGCTTTTAAATATAACTGTAATGGTATGTTCCAGTGGAACTACAATAAAAATCTTCTGTCTGAAGGTGTACTTACATTTCCATTAAACTCGCTTCCTTTTTATAATTTTCTCCATCTCACTTTTTCCTTGTGTTACACTGGCCAGGAGAAGACTTGGGGTTTAGTTCTGTCTGCTCTTCAAGCTCTCACTCCCTGAGCAGTCTGGCAACTGTGGCCTGAGGTCTTGCTCCTTTAAAATCTCTTCTATTTATTGCCACATCTGGTTGATCAGAAATGATGGGAATTAGCAGTGGGAGTCTGATCTATTAAGCCCTGTCTATGCCAAGTGGAAGCAGTCGCTATCTGGACTGGCTAACTTTGAAAGATCTCTTGACTTTGTGTAAATGGAGTTGGTGGCAGTTGGGGAGCAGGAGGGCTGGGAGCTGGGAGTCTTAGGGGGCAGTGGGGAGGCCAAATACTAGCACTGACCAAGCAAGTAAGAAGATAGGATAGGGAAGGGACTGTTTGCACTGCTGTAAAAGAGAAGTGCTGCTCTGGTACCACAGAAGTGTATGTGCGCTTAGAAGAGTAATCATCCTTTTGTAAGCTTTGTGAGCTTGCTGGGTCTGAGTAATGTATCCAAACGTCTAGAACACAGAAGGAGGTTCTTGTTCCTGTAGAAGATGTTGGATGGGGCTTGTTTTTTCAGTATCTACTCCGTTTGCTTGCTTCAGCAAAATTATTCTTGCTACATTGCTCACTTAACTGTGTGGAATGCTGCTGAGAGAATAGAGTGGGATGCAACTGACCTAAGCTGTACAGGTACTGTACTTACGACCCTCAGTGGATTTGTACTGAGAGGTAACTTGAGTAATGCAAAAAAAGACACCTGTTTCAGTGTTTCTGTCAGCTGGTTAGTGGCTGCATTCAGCTATCTGAATTACAGTGATGCAAGTTGGTGAAATGGCATCTTGGAATGTTTTTTTTTTTAAAACACTGCCGTTATAAATAGGTATTTCCTGCGCTGAGAACAGAAGACTCGTGTTTCTGCTTTTCTAGTATACCTGTTCTGTGCTGAATTGCCAGTGTCAGTAACTAAATGTTTCTTTTTTTGATTTGTTACCCCTGAAGAACCAGTACTGGAAGGAGTGAGAGATTGTGTTTTTAGCCCTTTATGATTTTTGCATCAGCATAATTATTATATGTCATAAATATTTTTGTTTAATAAGATGTGGTTGAAACACATTATTTGGAGCCTGTTTGGTTTGCAGAGACTTTTTTTGTGGAGGAAGTTTTTAATGAAAGAGCCAAACCTATAGGTGTTTGGGTTTTTTTAAATTCTTTTCTTAGGCCAAACAATATATAGTTCAGACAATGTAAAGAAAAAACCAAAAATTGTCTGTTATGGATGCTTGCATGTAACAAGCATGTGTTTAGACTCTGTTCAGAGTATTTTCATTTTCTTTTATTCCAGATGTCTGCAGTAATTGCAGTGTTTAAATATGTACACTTTTATCTTAGAGTTCTTCATCTGGGAAGTCATTGTGTTAAACCGTAAAGAGCCTGAGGATGTAACGCTTACTTCAAAGAGAGCAATTACATGCCTATGTAGAAGTCTCATACCACTTGACAGCTTTTGTTTGACTTAAAATATATGTCCTGGAGCATTGTGCAGACTAACATTTCAGGTGTGAAAATGGGTGGTGTTACCACACCAAGTCTGTCAAATAATGACTTGCAGCAAGTCAGCATTTCCAGCAGAGAATGAACTCTGTACTCTAATGATTTCTGACTCATCTTACAGGCATAAAAAAGAAGTCCTAAACCATCCTTTAGATTTCCTTCTGCAAATTTTATCACTGATTCTCCTCTACCCTCAAGAGGGAACTAGTCAGGACAGAATAAGGTGACAGCAGAGTCCCAAATCCTACCGTAAGGTATTAACCCCTTAAAGAAGTGTTTCTCTAGCCACTATCTTGTAGTGGTGCTGTAGCAGTGCTTCAGGAATTTGTTTTTTCTTTGTAGAGTATTCTTCCTACCAAGATTGAAAAGATGTAATTTATTCAAAAAAGGGGAAATTGGAAATTAAATGTTAGCTTTTGTTTCTACTAGATTAATTTTGTTAAATGGAAAAACTTCCATGTCTTGGATGTACTTAGAAAAAGCAGTCACTGATTAGCAGCTTGGGAGAAGTTATATTAGGTTTTTTATGGTTTGTTGCAATTTGTCATTGAATCTGTACTAGCATATTTTCCTTTTGGTCCCTGCCTCTTGACCATAAGATGCTTTTTGGTGAATGAGCAGGAGACAAGTCTTGTTTGGGAAATAATCTTCATCAAAACTGACTTACTAGAGAATTGTTCTTTTAGTCGATGGTGGCTTTGGGGAGTTGGTGGTGAAGAGTCCTCTTCCTATGCTTTACTTAAACCAAGCCTCCCCAGAATCAAAAGGGCAGCTTTTGGAGGAAAGTATTATTCTACACCATCTGTCTGAAAGCTATAGGCACCACACTCATTGACTATGAAAAAAAGCCTTTAAGAGTACTAAACAACTAGCTTAAGTCTACTCCAGTGTAAATCAGATGAACACCTACTCTCAAACAGGAAAAGTGTGCACTTGGTTAGATTGAGCTGCTTCATTTGAAATACAAGGTACGAGCAATTAGCTGTGTGTGTCTGGTGAGCCTAAAAATCTGTTCAGGGCTGTGACTGGTTCCAGTGGATGTGCTGAGACCTTCCAGTAGGGTAGATCTGGGGTGGAAGGGGCTCTTGACTGTCTGCACACTTTAGAGTGTAGGAAGTGGGTTGTAGCATGGAAAAAAAAATCTCAACCAAAATTTTAAAATCTAACTAAGTACCCTTGTATATACAGTAATTCCTTAAAATGGTTTAGTTTTACCTTCAGACTTCTTGAATTTTGTATAGTATGTCAGGGAATTAAGAGTTTGCTAATAAAAGATGAGAAACGTAGGAATTGCTCAACTTGAGTAAACAATGAAAAGCTCAGATATGAGGCTTCTGCCAGCCCAGTGGCTTCCAAAATGTGTGCAGTTGCAGGTACTTACAATATGTATTGGTCAGGTGTGAGTGGGGAGGGGAAGGACCATCATGGAAGCTCATCCTGTACTGTTTCTGTTTCAGAATGTTGCCATGAAGTTTTCTTGAACATCTGAAGTTATAGGAGATACCAGATACCCTAAAAAATTCTGTAGATTTTGATGCAACACAACATATTTGAAAAAATGTCTTTAGTACCACTCTCTATCATGAAAGTATTAAAACACTTGGAGGTTTTTGAATGGTTAATGGATTTGCTACTTTTGAATAATCTGCTGAAAATAGAAATCACTTTGTTCTTGCAAATGTCCACCACAATTGTGCTTATTCCCCTCTACTTTTATTGTAGGAGAAAAGCTTAATATGTTTGTTACACAACCAGCAAGTTCCTAAGGATGCATGAAGTACTTTAAAACTTGGTTAAGCATTAAGCTGTAAAAGTCATAGTATAAAATAAAAAGTTAAAATAATTAAACTCTGATGTTAGGTTGTTTCTTCTTTGTGTCCTCGTGGTTGGAATATTCCAAAACTATACCACATTTTCAGTAAAATGTTGCTGCCAGCATTTCTTTCTGGGAGAAAAAAAAGATCTAAGCCTTTTTGGTACTCTGCCTCTAAAAACCATGGATGTTTTATGAAGATGACTCTGTTGTTCATGTTTGTTGGACTGATTCTAAGGCAAACTTAGTTGACAAGATTCTTTTGTTCAGTGGTGGTTTTTTTTGAGGAGTTTTAGCTATTAGTCTCATACCAAGATATGACTGACTAAAGACTTTTCTGGTTATTATAGTCTACCACCTAGTCATTGTTTTTATAACTAATTAAATCCTTACATCATTGTGATAATTATCTTGCTCTTCTATGATTGTTTTGGACCTTCAGGATTCCCTTAAATAATCATAGGACTCACTATATATGTGTGAGACAAGTATTTCTTACCCAGTGTACTTGTCTTTATCATTCAGCTTCTGAACAGAGCTGAATATTCTTGCTGCCACTGAGTTAGTTCACCTGGCAGTAAATTCCTCTTGTAACAAACATAGGGGGCATGTTTGAGTTGTGCAGAAAGCATGTAAAAAACCCTGCTGGCTCCTTTCCCATTATTTGGTGTCATGACAAGCAGGAGCAACTGCTGCTTAGTTGTGGTAATATTAAACTACAGCAAAGTAACTTCGTTCATATTGTTGACAACATTAACCAAACTTATGTTGCAAATTGTGGTTTTTTTTCTTTTACTGTATGGAGGTGGTGGATGAAACATTAGACAGAGTTAATACCATGGCCCTGTGATGATTTGAAGCCAAAATTATCTTAACTTTTATAGTCTTAATGAAGTATTTTTGGCTTTCAGCTGTAATGTTTGTGGTTTCTATAAACACTTTTAATTAGAAAAATAATTCTGTTATTGTAAACCTAAGTGCAGGTGGCTTTAGAAAACAGCCATCACTTTTTTTACAAGTACTATGCAACTTCTGTTTAGAGATTAAGAAAAGTCTTAGGTGTTTATTTAGAGAAGGAATCTAGTTAGCTAGCTGGTTTTGATCAATCTTGTGCTAGTCATAAGGATGACAGTTGAAACAAAAAAGTGGTCAGTGGGTTGATGTAAGCTAGTAAGCTGCTTTTAAACGAGACCCACAGCTCTAATGGAATGTAAACTGCAGATTGTTGTATTCATCAAGTAAGGCCAATTAAGGTGTATAATCAGCTGTTGGTAATTTTCTGCTGTCTGCTGATTTTTACTTGTGGTTAAATAGTCAATCTGTATTCTAAGACTGTATATTTAACAGTGTTTTCAGTGTTTGGGCTGTGTTGATTCAGGCTGTTGTTTGGAAAACACTGTATTAACTACTAACTACTAAGCTAATTTGCAGTGAAGATCTGAAGATAAGCAAGATGCAAATAAAGTTAGACTAACTGTTACTTTATTTTAGTAACAATTCTACTTACTAAGATTATCACTTTTGAAACTATTAGCCTAGTGGCTTCTTTTTATTAACCTCTATTGCAATTAAGGTTTTAAGTGTTGTAGGTAATGTTATGAACAGAACAACAAAATAGATGTCTAATAAATACACCATGTAAATATAGTGGCTATAAGTTAGCATAAAAAACCCTAGAATGTTAACACAAATATCAGTGCTAACATTTAATCAATAAGCTACAAGTTTTCTATAACAAATTCAGAAATGTTCTATTGCAGACAGTCTTCCAGTTGCACACTTGATTGCTAGCATTGCTTAAGATGCTGTACTTGAGAAGAACTGAGCTGAGGCATTTGTACCATTGTGCTGCACTTGCAGTATTTTCATAGCTTGCATAAATTCAGTGCAGATCAGTGTGCATACAGTCTGGAATTCTTCTTAAGAACAGCCTTGCATCAGTTGTTTCTGGAAGTTAGTGTCAGATTTAAAGTACCCAGCTTCTGTTTTATCCTTGGCTTCAGTAAAACTATTCTATCCTTATCCCTGACAAATGTAGGGTGAGCAGAGTAAAGACATCTTTGGTTTTTGTAGAGGGTGTGTTACTGTTTGTAGGACATCAGGTGTAGAAAGCTGATTTTTAGATAGCAGCATAGTAAGCTTTGTGCCTCTTTTTCCATTGACACATGTTTTCTTTGTACAGTTTGTTGCATAATTTAAGGACCCGGATATAAGGCTTGGAAGCCCATCCCTTGTGTTTCTTGGTTTATGACTGTCGGCTTTGTGGAATACGGCTGAGATGAAAGGATTTCTTGAGGATGCAAATTACTCCATTGGTCTGTTGGATGAAGGAGCAACTCTTGCAGATGTTATTGACAACTGTATTTATGAACATACTCATGTAAGTTTGCTTCCCAGATCTTTTGATTTAGTTCCCTAAGTCTTCAAACTAGGTCAAGGTATTTTAGAACTACTGAGCTGACAGTGACAGAGGAACAGTCAGCTAAGCCTCACCATATAAAGTAGTTTCCTCTTCTAATTCTGCTTCTTTGCTGTTTTCTTGCTTTGGGCAGAATTCTGTTGGGGAAATTTGGGCATCAGCTCTTACCTCCCTGAGTGTGGGTAGCAGGGAAGTAGTCTGGCTGATGTAATTAAATACAGGCTCTCATCGCATTGTTTCAAGAGATTTTATTAGCAATGGGGTTTAGATCAAGGGCCTGAAATTGGACAAGTGGATATATTCAGTTAGAACCTTTTGGTTGTTGTTCTTTCCCTGAAAATATGGCAGAGTTCTGACAAATGTGTGTGCTGAGCCAGTTTAAATCCATGTTTAAATTTTCTGTGGGCCATCACAGTTTATATTTATACATCTTCCTGTTACCCTTCTCCCCGCTGCAAACTCTGGTACGAGCACGTTATGAAGTTCTATCTTTCAAGACAAACTGGTCTAAAAGCTACTGAAGTTCAGCAGCCAACTGGAAAGAAACTTGAATAATTATGTGTATACAGCAGTCATTTTTTGAGTAAGGCTTCACTCATTTCTTAGGAGGCAGGAAGATGTAGCTTTTGTTCTATAGACATAGTTGTAGAAAGAGCAAACTTTTTAACATTAAACAAATCCTGTATTCTTCGTATGCCATACCTGTGAGTTGCTCACTTTTCCCTTGGTTTATCAGAACTAATATTCATGTGCAAGTGCTCAACTATGGTACAGCAAATAACTAAATTCCATGGCCTTCTGAACTCAGGTGTAGGATTCCCAAATCCTGATTCCTAATATTCTTTTTCTGTCTAGCAAATAAATAGGTAAACTACTGGCAACATGTCATGTCTCCAACCACTGGCTGGCTCACAGAGGATAGCTGCCTCCTGCTGCTTTCATTTACTCCTTTAGCTCAAGGGGTAGAGGCCTGTGCCATGGATCTAAAGCTCCAGATCCCATTCCTGCTGGTGACCCGTACAGGGGGTCAGTATGCTTCCACCCGATGGAATTTCTATTTGTGTTTTTTAAACAGAAATAAAGACTTTGTATAAAATAAGCCACGACATAGAGAGTTTCATATCTGCGAAAGCCGAGTGCTAGAATTAACATTTGATGTACAGTCTTGATTCAGATCGGTCATATATTTTGTGATGGTCTTTAATTAGTTGATTTACAGTAGGCCATTCACTTACAGTAATTTTACCAAGTGCACATTATGAACAAATCTGGAATGATCTGTTTGCATTTTGATCGACTACACCCACATCGTGACCTGATATTGAGAGGGACTATGTTGTAACAGATGTGCAAAGGGAACTTAACAGTTCCAGAAAAGTCTGTGCATTTCCTTAAAGATTATGTACTTGAATCTGTCACCTTTAACACGGAGTCTAGTTCTTAAAATTCCTTTTCAACTTCATTCTTCACAAGATGTGGGGAACAGTCTCAAACTTGACTTCCTGAAATAAAATACCATCAGACAAATTTTCAGTAAAACAAGCTATTAGCTGGATGTTAAAATAATGTTAGTGCATCAGATTTTATTCCTTGTATAATAAGAGATAAATTACATTGAGACTGTGGAAGCTTTCATCCCAGTGGATTTTCTTCCTATAAATAGTTGAAGACTTCTGAAAATAAAAAGTTGGAAGAAATGTGTAACTTAATCTGTATTTTAGATAAAATCAGCATTTGGCATTTAAGTACTCTCTCTTATTCAGGAATCTCAGAATATTGTCTAAATAGCATTCATAATATCTCTGAAGTGGTAGGTATTCCCTTTGATTTTTTTTTTAACTAGTTTAAATTGCTAGGTGAAAGTAAAAACATTGTTCAAGGTCAAATCTAAAAGTTAAGAGCAGGGTAAAAAAATGTACATAATTCTTTAAGACTTTGGGTTGTTTGTTTTGACAGCAAACCTACAATTTCAGACATTTTATTTTCCTTTTCTTCCTTTTGCAGACTGGAAAAAAAGCATTTTATGTTGGTGATCTTGGAAAGCTTGTAAGGAATAACATACAATGGCAGAATGTGATGGCACCAATAAAGCCATTTTATCCTGTAAAATGCAATTCTACTCCAGGTGTACTCGAAATTCTGGGAACCCTTGGTGTTGGTTTTGCATGTTCCAGTAAAGTAAGTTTTTCTTGCTTGTGTGTCTTATTTTCTTTGATATGTCTGCTGGTTTAAATTCATCTCTTTGGTATTAAGTGCCATGATTACAAATAAAATTTGAACCATGAACTCATTTGTAACTGGCTGTTGAAAATCTATGCTTCTGCCCTAGAAGCAGTAGATAGTTTTCTCTTTAGTGTGGTAGTAGAGCACATCTAATAAAAATTCAGGAAAGGTGGTGCAGTGCACTTCATCAGACTCTGGTGTGCTCCTGTTTTTCAGTCTGAAATGGCGTTGGTGCAAGACCTGGGCATTTCTCCTGAAAACATCATATATACAAATCCTTGCAAGCAAGCCTCTCAGATCAAGTATGCAGCGAAAGCTGGGATAAACATCATGACTTGTGACAATGATATTGAGCTGAAGAAAATTTCACGTAACCATCCAAATGCCAAGTAAGTGTCAAAATTCTGGTTTTGCTTTTAACGTGGGGGAAACTTAATTTGCCTGTATTCTGGGTGGTTTGAGTTGCAAGCAAAGTACATGGCTTCTTTAGTACAAATCACTTATCTCTTCTCCTCTGTCTCCTTTGGAAGTAGCTTTTTTGCATCTCTTCCTACTGAGTCTCAGCTTCCTAATACGATGGCCCTTGATTTGGGAGAAGTCTTGGGAGAAAGTGATTTTTTTAGGGCAATGTTCATGTAAAGGTTTCAGTGATTAAAGTTCAGAAGTCTGGCATTTCATCATCTGTATATACATCTTCCTCCTGCTCTGTTTTGGCTTCAGTGTTATCTTTCAGGGAGTTCTGTGTGGATGTTAGTGGCTCTGGCTGAAGTCAGGGCTGAGCTACCAGCGAATGACCGTGTGTGTTGGATCCCATCTGGGGTTTGGGCACACTCTGCAGGTCTGTTAAATGTACCTACAGGTATTTCCACATGATTAAAACAGTGAGAAATTTGACTCACATTCTATTTTCAGTCACTTTGGTATTAGCTCAGCTGCTTTCTGTAGAAAAGTGATCAAAGCTGATAATCAGGTTGTTAAATATGGCAATTTTATTGCTGCCAGTGTATAATGGTCTCTTGGACTGATAGGCACTCATGTCATTTAACATCACATCCCTCACATATGAATGCTTTAGCTTTGGGCCATGCCTTTAAGAAATACAGAGTCAGAGCCTAAGTGAATGTTACAGTGCTTTGCAGTGATTAAAGGTATAGCTTTCCATAAATGTCATTGAAGAAACTGAATTCCTGACATCCTTTACAAATTCCTTGGTTCTAAATAGTCATTATTAAAGTATTGTCTTCTCTGAAAACTGTGGCTTTTTTTGGTTTAGGCTGTTTTTTTGTCTGGGGGTGGCGGTGGTATTTATTTGAGAGAGTTTTCTTGTTTGCTCAAGACTATGAGATTTAATATTGCTGTTGCTGGTGGTTACACTTCATCCTCATGGAAGTCTGTGCTTTGCATACTGGAGAGAAACTTCTGTGCAAAAATGTTATGTATGATAAATAGATTTTTCTGAAACTGCTGGACCTGGTATACTTAGCGGATTTGAAAGCCTTGGCAATGCTAAAGCTGACTCTTAAGTCATTAGTGTTTTACCAGTTAGTCACTGGTGGGTTTAGAGTTTTTAGTTTTTATGTTGATTTATTTCCATGATTCTAACAACCTCTTTAAGAACATCTTATCTGTGATAACAGATAAGAGAAGTTAGGATGCAGAATTTTCTTGAGCCAGAGAAAGTGTAAATCAGGGAGGCAGGATGGAGTATCATGAGCCAGAGAAAAATATAAACTCTTTAGTTCTTTTCAAGGATCCCATTGTCTAATATTTGCAAAAGTTCCTGTTTACCAAAGGCAAGAAACTCAATTTCTACTGAAGAACTGCAATTCGGTGTCTACATTTTTTTAGATATATGATCTCTCTTATTTAAGGGCAGAATTTTTTTCCTCATTTTATTAGAATTATCTTATTCAGGTCATTTTAATGTTGATGCTCAAGTGACACATTTTTCTCTTTTCTCTTCCTTGGCATGATTTCAAAAAGTCAAAGCCACTATATAGCCTTGTTTTCCTATGTGTAGTTGTTAGAGCTGGGTTGTTTGCATAGATGAAGTCAGCATGTTTGGGATGAGGAAATCATATTTAGGAAGATGTGATTCTTCTCATTTTCTGACAATTTGTGGAACTTTGCACTAAACTCAGTAATGGCGGGGGGAAGTGTCTCTTTTTATAACTAATGTTTCTGCTTTCGGAAGACTTACCAACTCAAATGATAACTTTTTTTTTTATTAAGATGAGAAATGTCAGGAATGAGTGCTTAGGTATTGCTTTTCTTTATTACATCTTTAAGATTTTTTCTAGGCAAAGTTTAACTGCTGAGCTTCTTGGTGTCTTAAGAACTTCAGTAGAGGCAAGGGTGTTATAAGTATCAACATTTCCTTAACAATAAAAAGTAAAACCAAACTCTTAAGTGTACACATCACCCTCTAGCCCTGCTCTGAATGGCTGAAACCCAGGAGGAAGAATCCTGCTAGGTTTCTAGAAGTCAGATTTAGTGGTTTTTGCTTGAAAAATATCTTGATTCACTTAAAATGCTGCTATAACAATTTGTCAATAAATTTAACATTGGATGTCTTTAATGAGGGGTTTTGACTAATCTTAACATGAGGTTACAAATCATAGTATGGATTCGAATTTTTCTATTACATTTTAAAGAGTTTGACTTGTAACAATTTTTTGCTACAGCTGGCACATTTTTCCAAATGCTTCACAAAATATTGTCTGACTACAGATATTTTTAATAGAATTTTCTGTTCAAAAGAAAGCAGAAGCAGGAAATGAGATGCTAGTCAGTTTCTCAAGACTAAATGGTGTAAGTTAAAATTAACAAGAATTGCAGGACACTTGAGAACTTAGGACTTTTTGCTCTTTACAAAATGCATTTTAAACATATCGTGAAACATTTGGAAAGTACTTCTAGAAGTCATCGTAGGTGGTAGGCCAACTCTAGTGGCTAGGCTGAGTTCTGTTTGTTGCTTGTCTTGTAAAAAGCTGTTTCACTCTGGGTGCAGAGTTTCTTCCACTCATTTACACTCCCCATCCTGGTTAACTGCAATGTGCTCTGTCCAGTCTACAAGTATGTCATGACACCACCTCTGTTTAGTTTACTGCATGACTAATTAATTTATCTTGTGGGGGTGTGACTTTCTTAGTGGACAGCAGTTTGAATTTGGGAGGTTTGGTGGTATGTCTCTGGAGGTTTGGATGTGGCCATGCCTTTGCCCCTCAAGTGTCACTATAACATAGAAGAAGGTCAGCATTGGCCCTGCAGTTTGCCAGACCTACCCAAAATGAGGCTTTGAGCAGAGAGAGGATGTCCCACTGCATAAGAATGTAAAAGGTGGTACTTGCTGCCTCTCTGCTCTACAGTGTCCTGGAAGAAGGGGCAGGGAATGGACTGACCACCCTGCCCCCTCATCCTCAGTCCATGTGCTCAGCCAGAAGGGGAGGTCGTGTGATATGGCCGGGGTGTGCTTTCAGAGCATCAGCTCGGTGTTCTCCAGATGCTGAGTTTAGCTAAATCTGATAAGTGTCTGACTAAAGGGGAATCTCTTGGCTGGGGAGTAGGACAGAGATGGGAAAAATCATATTAGTCTTACTGGTTTTATGAGGAGCTATGCTTTATTAGAAGGTAACATTATTTTTTATTACAGCATTCAACAGACTCTTGCTGCTACAAGAGTCTTAGGTGCTGCATTTCGAAATCCCTTGTCCTTGTTGGCTCCATGTTTTAGCCCCTAATTGCTAGTTTTTTCTCTGTACAGGATTGTTATTATTAGGTTGCCTTGATTCATCCATCGATGGAGCTGGAGTACTGACAACATAATCAACACACTTCTGACAGTCTTCAGGCTTCACATGTGCTGATGATGTAAACCAACTGCCCCAATCATCTTCCCCTTCTCTTAGGCTCTTACTGCACATTGCCACAGAAGACATTACTGCTGGTGAGGAGATGAATATGAAGTTTGGCACCACCCTGAAGAACTGTAGGCACCTCATGGAATGTGCTAAGGAGCTGGGAGTCCAAATAGTTGGTGTCAAGTGAGTAATTTCATTGTCCTCTGCTGGCTGAGCAGATATTTGTATGATGTACTTAAGACGTAAAATAGAAAAGAGTTTTTCCCTGGCGACACTGTTTCACAGGGTTTTAAAAAATCAACAAAAACCCCTGACAAACAATATCACATCAATTTAGAATCATGAGCTTTTGCTTCCAAGCACAAACTAGTCTGAAACTATTACAGACATCAAAGCAATATGAAATGAAGTATCAGAAATCTTTCTGTCAGCATGAAAACTAAGTTTGAAAGCCTCTCCTATTCGCTAACTGTACTCTTGAACTTCTTTGGTAACTCAATTTGTATTTTTCCAGCAATAAACAGCGTAACAGAAGTGCTAGTATAGCATGGAATAGGTTGGATAGTTTGAACAAGATGAACATGGGGTCAGATTTTTGTAAGAGTTAGGGTTGTATGTCACTCTTTGATCATATCACAACAAAATACTTAGATAAGCTTTTGACTTGCAGGTGGCAGGAATGAATCCTAGAGTTCCAAGCTCTTACAAATGATCTGTGGTATTTTAATTGGAAGCTTGATGGATATTTTACTATATGGGAGAAAAATGCATGCACAAGTCTGCTCTGTCTACCTTCAGCTACAAATCTATCATGTGCTCATGACTGTTTTAGGAAAGCAACCAAACAAATGGGTCATCAAGACAACAACAAAAAATTAAGCCAGATTTTGATGATTTAAACCACAAATGTTTTGATGTGTATGTGTTTGAAATGGATGTTAAAGCATAAACTACAAATATCTTAAAAAATGAGATAGTATTGAAAAACATGCCTATTTGTATAAAGTCTTAACCAACTTTAATAAAAATCACATGGCTCTTGTGCATTATTTTTATTTAAATAACTTTAAAATCCACACATGGATCCCTGCAAGTAAGTTTGAAAAGTGACCTTTGCCTCAAAACAGCGTTGGCTAAAGGAGTAGGCTTGGAGTAGAGAACACTGTGGCTCAGGTGTGTGCATCTATGGTCTGTCTAGAACCAGTAGACCATACTTCTCTTGAGGAAGCCCATGGGAATGCTGGCACTTGTTTCAGCAGCTCAGTGACTAACTGCATATGGCAGTACTTGAGTCTTTTGAACAAGGAACAAGAGGGGATTCAGGAGCTTGTCGCAGGCATCAGTACTTCTCTGCAGCTTTGGCACCTACTGAAGGAACAGTAGGTTCTAAAACAATGTGGTTTTAGCCACGTTGATAGTGAAGACTGAAAAATTCAGTAAATCTGTTATTTCTCAAAGATGAGAATATTGTGGGACATTCTTAGGATTGAGGAAGACAATTCTCAAATACAAATCCAATGCTTATTCATTGCACAGTTGCTGTATTATCATTTAAGCTTGTTTTGAGACGCTTGGGAATGAATTCCTTCTGTTGCTGTTTTGTATGGTGAAACATTTTGCTTGGTCTGAAAGCTGCGTGGTTCAGTGTATTAACTGTGTTTTTATTTCTTTCAGATTTCATGTTTCAGGCTCTTGCAAGGATTTGCAAACATACATTCATGCTATATCTGATGCTCGGTGTGTGTTTGACATGGCTGTAAGTAGATCTATACACATATGCAGTTGCTACAGTAGAGGATACATTCTATTCTAATCATACTAATAAACCAACTACATTCTTTCCAAAATAAATCATTAGAGATGGAACTTTTAGTAAGGGACTAAATACTGCTTTGTGATGTGTGGTAGAGGCAAAACCAACTTTGTCCTAATAATGGTAGTGAATACTGTCCCACTGACAGGCAGTAGCCTTGCAGGCTATTTAAATTAGTTTCCCATTTTTGGTCAAGTCTCTTGATCTCAGTCCTGCAAATACCCAAGTGATGCTTTTAGGTTACATTGAAATTGAACAATTGTATGCTGGCATCTCTTGTGGTGTGAGAAGTTTGTAAACTAAACAGAGAAGACTGCAAGTCTTTTACTACTGTGGTTAGTGCCTTAGCTATGGCTGGTAAACACATGGGGGCAATAAAATTGAGGATCTTGCTGATCTTTGTGAAAATTCATTGTAGTGGTCTGGTCACATAATTTGTGAATTCCTAAAGCTGTCTTTTGTCAGAATGCACCACCTGTTCAGCAAATACTGTCTGAATATAACAAAAGCCACAAAATGGGAGTTGATATTGCTGTGGGACTTGCAGAGAATGGTGTAACCAGCCTCTACTGACATCCCAGTGCTTTGCTACTAGATTTAATGGAGCTGTATTATGCCCTTACTCCCTCACTAGATGTACTCAGCTAAATATTTTCAAAAGCTTAAATACACAGAAAACAACCACAGTAAGGAGCAACAAAAATATTTTTGCATTTACAGTTGTTCATGTACTTACTTTCTGCCTATGCATTTTAGGAAGAATTTGGCTTTAAGATGAACATGTTGGATATTGGTGGAGGCTTCACAGGTTCAGAACTTCAGCTGGAAGAGGTATGCAATGTGTTGGAAGTTGAAACTCTTACTTTTGAAGAAGTTGAAATGTTTAACCTTCAAACTGCAGCTTAAATTGATAGCTGAAACGTCATTTAAGTTCCATGTTAGACTGTAACTCAGGGTCCCAATAGTTGGGTTTGTGTTCTTGATCATGGATTGTGTAATCAGTTCTTGGAGGTGATCATCACTTCTTTTTAATCCTGTTCATACTGGGTGAATGCTGATTTAAGTGTGTTACAGATTAAATTACTAAGCAACCCTAGCAGTAGTAATTCAAGTTTTTTTTGGCTGTTGTATTCCAGCTGTAACTCTTGCATGGTTTGGGCCAGGGTACTTTAGCATGCTGTGGATCATAAACCCTGTTGCAACTGGATGAAAACTTCTGATATTTTGCTTTAGAACTGAAAGCTAAGGGTCTTGATTTGGCTAGCCGCTGATTTGGCCTAAATGCCATCTTTAGTATGAAGTGGCACATAAAACAGGATACCTAGTTTACACTGTTATGTTGTGTTAAACACAGATTCCATAAATTCAGGACAGTGAAAGTGATGCAGTGAGGAGTTACTAACAGCAATCAGGGCTTTTCTCTCAATTCTAATGGTTCTGTTTCTTGTCCAAAATATCTGTTAATCTTCAAATATCTCTCTTAAGATATGAACATTGGTATTAAATAATTCTTTTTCTAATACGATACTATCAGAACTGATCACAAAAAGGCCCTTTGCCTGTTCTTATGAGTTCATATGTAATTTTACATTATCTGTTGTGCTGGATGGACCTTGAAATTACTGGTGCAGTCTTGAGTGTACCACAGCGTGAACTTTGGTTGTGAAGAGAGACTGTGTAGTACTCAGACTCACGGTACTCAATCTTCAGTGTTTAGCAGAATGACCAGTTTTCTTACATGTTTTTTTATAAATTGTGGACCTCTGGTAATGGCACTTCTCAGAGAACAGAGGACCAGAGTAAGTATTTGGTGTGCTGACTAGACCTGTTGCTGACTGGAAGTGTGTGTGTGTATCTGACACATCCATAAGATGAGTTCATTGGTCTTAACTCTGACTTCAATTTCCTAGGTTAATCATGTCATCAGGCCATTGCTGGATGTCTACTTTCCTAAGGAATCTGGTGTTAATGTGATTGCAGAGCCTGGATGTTATTATGTTTCATCTGCATTTACCCTGGCAGTGAATGTCATTGCAAAGAAGACTGTTGAGTATGATAAACTTCTTCCTTCTGGAGGTAAAGGTTGGATTTGTTTTCTGTGTTATGAATCAGTACAGGTAACTGCCCACTATTAGTTGGGATAGACTAGTTTGTTTATATGTTTAGTGCATCCCCTAATTCTTGCACTGTAATATGCCTTTCGGGTTCTGACCATATGTTCTCTGTGTATCTCACTGTTACTTTTATGTGGCACTTCTTGTATCCTTACGAGGTTAAACCTATATTGGGTGCTTCACAGATGGTGTGTTAGAAGGTTCTGTATTAGAACATAAAAAATCATGTCACAGAGCAAGCTATTTCTCTGCTTCTCTGCATTTATATTCTGAGCAGTGGCTATTACTAAAAGTATTCGTTTTATTAAGCCTTACTCCTAATGTTATAACTGAATTTATAATCTGGTCTCATACAGATTACTCCACTTGTAATTCTCCCATTCCAATATATATGGAACACCCTTGTCAGGAGAAAGCTGCTGACTTAAGTTAGATTGCAAAAGGACTACTTATGACAAATCATGCATGCAAGACAACTTCTTTTTTTACTTCCAGTGGAGCAAACCAGGAACGATGATGAACCAGTATTTACATATTACATAAATGATGGTGTTTATGGTTCTTTTGCAAGCAAATTGTCTGAGAAACTGAATACTATCCCAGAGGTTCACAAGGTGAGTCCTTCTATATTCTTCAGAGGTAGTCCTTACTATTCTTGTCTATTGAATATATATTTAGCACTTCATATATATATAAAATTGCATAATTCATTAAATTAGTCTTCTGTATATTTGAAAATTTTATTATTCAATAAACTGAAGCCTGAATTGCCTCAATCATTTCTATATAGAAATACAAGGAAGATGAGCCTCTGTTCGCAAGCAGCCTTTGGGGTCCATCCTGTGATGAGCTTGATCAAATTGTGGAAAACTGTCTTCTTCCCGAGTTGAGCGTTGGAGATTGGCTGATCTTTGACAATATGGGTTCTGGTACCTTAGGTGAACAGTCTACCTTTAACGACTATCAGAGGCCACTGATTTACTACATGATGTCTTTCAGTGACTGGTAAGAAAACTGTCTTGATAGTGGCAAGGTTGCTTTTGCTTCTTTCAGGAGTGTACACTTACAAATTACATTCAGTGGCAAATACAGGAAGATGCTGAGTGCAAGAATGTGCCTTTTTAGTTTGTGGATTTTGTTTTTGTCTCTGTCGTCTGACTGCTGGGACTAAACTGAGATCTGTGATAAAATGCCCACTTTGCTGTAGGGATGACAAAGGAAAGCAAAATACCTGACTAATCTCACCTGTGAGTTCAATGGCAGTTGTAATGTCTTTTACTGGCTTAACAAAAGCTGTTTAATATCAACCTGTGAGCTTTCCTAATACAAGCCAGTGCAGCTTGTGTACGATGTTGGCACCATCACAGGCAGGAAGGGCAGTAATGCTCTTGTGGTGATGGAGAGTGTGGTAACCCATTCCTGCACCAAGGCAGGCAGGGCCTTGCACTCCCAGCCCTGGAGAGTGGCAGCATTTCTGTGAGTGCCAAGCACTGGCACCGCTGGGCTCCCTTCTGCCGAGCGGGGGGCCAAGCCATGCGCGGGCAGGTGGCTTCAAATGCTGTGTTTGGGCTGGTTTCTGAAGGGAAATTGAACCTGAAAACATGCTATTACATCTCTTGACCTTTTCTTCTGCAGGGATGAGATGCAAGACGCTGGAATTGCTTCAGACACATTGATGAAGAACTTCTTCTTTGTGCCTTCGTGCATTCAGCTGAGCCCGGAAGAACGCTTTTCCACTGCAGCTTAAACAGGCATTAACGCTTCATTTAGACCTGCAGTTACAAGTCTGTAGTTTGTCTGGTCAACATTCCAATGTGGATGAAATGGAACAATCTTGAATTCAATTCATTCTCTTCAAAACTTGAAAAAATAGTAATAGTAATGGGGACCAGGCAAAACAAGCTACAGCTACAATTCAGTGGGGGGTGGGAGGGTTAGATAATGGTGTCCAAATTTAAAATCAAGTTCATTCAACCCCTGAGCGTTAAATATGCAACAAAATGGATGACTTAGTGGAGATGGAAACCCATCACTTGGGTTCTTCAACAGTTTACATACAAGTACACAGTTTTTATACTAAGGATTCCTGTTAGAAAAGTCTTGTAAAGTTATTGTCTTTCGCCCAGATATATCAAATGTCAGTGGGAGACCAGTGTGACTTCATTAGATGTTTTAGTGTATTTAGAATGTGTAAATTTGTGCTTTGAACTGTAGTTTAATAAATGTAAAATTGCATCATAGTATTTGTTGTATTTGACCCTTGATGTATCCCTTGTATGATTGCAATAAAACTTTGTGTAGATTTTACTGTTTTTCAGGCTAACTTTGGGAGGAGCTAGGCAGGTAGCTATAAAATAGTTGTATACGTAATTGATTTGAGAAGCATTCTTTTCTCTAGCCCGTTGGTTCAGCTTTGTGTTAAACAGTAAAAATTTTAAGATTGATCAATTTGTGTGAAGTGAAAGTCATGTAAGTTCCTGGAAGGGTAAAAGGCATTGTGGTGTGTTTTTAGAGCATGCCCTTAGATTCAGTTCTTCACACCAACCAGCTAACCTGCACTAGGCATGGGTGTGCACGGAGAGGTTGTCTCAGCTCGTGTGCATGCAGTGCCCTGAGGCAGCATGGGTTAGTCCAATTCTGCACGTTGTCACAGAACCTTTGGCTCTTTTTTTATTAGTGTTTATTTGCAAAGTCTTAACTTTCAACTTCAGCTAGTTCTGTACAGTGCTGACTCTAGGCTAGGGCTGCACAAGACTACAGAAACCTCAGATGCTCTCTTGCACTGGACTTCATTTAGCTGTATCCATAATGTAAAGGTAAATCAGACTGCTGCAAGTACATGTGCATTGAGTAATGAACTGCCAGGACTGGTCAGAGAATTTCTTTATTGTGTTAACTGCAGCCTCTCGATTTCTTCAAGGTCCTTTGCTTACTTTCTCACTTTAACTTTCCCTACTTGAAAACTGAGGGAAGGAGGAGAAGGGGATGTTAGGGTTTTGAAATTATGCACTTAGGTCCGGATCCTACAGTCAAAAGGGTCTTTTTAAACCCTTTAGTTGGAGGTAAAATTTCTACCCTTTGGCTGCAAGTGTATTTAACATGACTGCCAGCGGGTAGGAAATTTTATTTTCTGGCTTTGTAAAGCAAAGATTTTATGAAACTTAATGAACTTTTACTTGAAAATGAGTTCTCAGTTTGAATTTGTCAGAAGAGTTTTACTGGCCAGTTAGGAGATACAAAATGGCTTATGCTTTGGAGATGCAGTCTAAGAGATACTTACTACTGTAATTAAATGTGGAAGTAGAAAGGGAGTAAATGATGGGGGAAACCTGTGTTTTGGTTTGGTTTTGGTCTTCCGTTTGTTTTTTAAACCTGAGGTTACTAGGTGACCCGTGTCAAGCAGTGATATGCACTTCAGTTTACCTGTTGAGGTCTTTCTAGACAAGACAGACTGCTGTGTGGTTTTTGACTAAATGCAATTACAGTTGCCTAAGGTTAGATAATCCAACAGGATTCTGTCATACAGTCTTTGAGAGTTGTTTTATATTAGCTTACAGATAAGTAGAAAACAATTTCTCTATAAATGCAGCAGTGGTCAGAGCAGAAATACTCTCTGTACTTGAAGACAGTCTGCTATTAAAGCCAACCTGGAGTCTGAACACAGTATGTATTTCAGTTTGATTTGCTACATGCTACTGTTTATACTGTAACTGCAATTCAGAATTTTTACAAAATATGAAAGCTGGATGATTTCTTTAGAGTACTTGGAAGTAATGTAGCCCTGTTGTGCTCACTAGGTAACTGCAGCCCCTCTTGCTTGCTGAGGCTGTGGCAGGAGCAGGGGTGTCTGACGCAGACCTGCAGACGATGCTTCCCTGTGTGATGTGTTGATGGTCGTGCATGGCAAACAGCCCCGCCTGCTTTGGCCTGAACGCTTCCCTGATAACAGCCCTGCAGCCTGCATTCCATTTCCGAAGGAAGATCCAGGGCTGTGGGCCCAGACAAGGCTGTGGTACTGGTGTTGCCAGTTACTCCTTAGGAACAGGAGAAAATGGTTCCAACTTTTCATTGTGTGCCCAAGCAGCTGCACAACTGGCTTACATTGGATCAGAATAAACGTGGGTGCCCTGGATCCACCACTGGATATTTTGCTGCTTGCTATGTACTCTTTTTTCTGCTTTTTTTGGGGAGGAGGGTGGGGGTGGGGAGGGGTGTGTGGAGCTGTCTATGTTTCAGGTTTGAACACTTAGGGTTTTTTTAAATTAAAAAAACCCAAAACACCTAAAACAAAACCCACCCAACCAAAAAAAAAAAATCCCCCTCAAAAAAACTTGGGCTAGAAAACAGCTTTTAATCCTTGATAGGCAGGCAAGTGCCCTTGTTCTGGTCCAGACTGATCTTGCTGAACCAGGACTGTGCCTTGTGAGTCTCCTCTTCTGTGAGGAGGGGGAATGCTCTCGGGGCTTTGCTAAGGCCTTGGACAACAGCTGGAAAGCAAATGCAGCCCTAAGAAGCAGGCTGGGTGCCAGCAAGGGTGGCAGTGGCTGCCCAAAGGAGGGGCTCAGTGGGTGCTGGCAGTGCCAGCCCGGAGAAGGAGGAGGGTATGTACCAAAGATGGTTTAACTGGCCTGATTGTAACTGAAGGAGAAAATTTCTGTGACTGCCACACGTAGTGCAGGAGGGTGTCAGATGTTACACACCTCATTTTTCCTTTTGCTGGAAGTACTGCACTGACTGCAGACTTGCTTGTTCTCTGAGCTCTTATTTCATCCCTTACTTAAAATTCTAACTAAGTAGTAGCATGTACTTCACTACACCAGTTTACTGCTAATTATTGCTTTACTATGTGAGAGTCAGGTGCATTAAGTACTTGCCCTGGGTTTTAGGGAAAAGCGTGATCTGTTGGATCCTCTGCTGAGGGGAGTGGGTGTGTCTGCGGAACTAGCAGAGGGGCTGCCATGGGAAGGCAGGTGAAGGTCTCTTTAATCCAGGACTCCAGGGCTATTCCATAAGAGCTGGTCCTTTCCACAGAAGTGGGAAGGGTGGGGACCCTTCCTCTTAAAGCCCTTATGCTTGGAGTAACAAGCTTTATTCACTTTATTTGCAAGCTTTTCTCACTTTATACTTTCATCTTTTTGCAACTGCACAGTCTTTGAGCTGAATTAGGGGCATTAACACACAACACAAAGCTAACTGTGTTTGTCAGCCTGAGTTTGGATGTGGCAGCACAGACTGGTCTCCCCTCTCTTTAACCGGCTGCTTCCCATAAGTTCTGTTAAATACAATGCTTTATTTTAATGTTCTCTTGAAATGCTTGAACGCTGCAGTGGGCAGTAGTGCAGACCTCACTCTGTCAAATGTGCATTATGTAACAACACCTGTCCTACTTGCCATGTCAATACAGGGCAACTCCTTCGTATCAGTGAAATAGGGGAGAGAATTGGGCCCGAGAATTTGCGTTTAGATCCTGATTCTATATTTTGCTCAACTACCCAGTCTCTGAATTGTGACCCTTCTTCGTACCCTTAAGCAAGCCACTCAGCTATTCGTGTCAGAAGTTTATTACACCTTTCCAGTGGAAATCCCTGGGGTGAAGGTGATGAAGCAGAGGAGCCGTGCACTACAGGTCACTTGTCGGTCGCTTGCTGCAGCCAGGGAGGGCCGAGGGATGTTCTGGGCAGCAGTGATGGGATCCACGGTGGACACCCTCCTCCCAGTAACTCCCCTTTGGAACACCAGCAATACCCAGCGAGCCCCAGTGCGAGTATTGCCGTTCGGAAGCAGCGCCCTGGGGGCAGCGGGGCGAAGCCGCCCCAGTCCCTATCGCTTTCCCAGGCGGCCGCTGGAGCTGTGACAGCGGGGGCCGGTCCCGGCGCGGGAGCTGCGGCCAGCAGGGAGCTCCAGCGCCCGCCCGGAGCCGCTGCGGCGGGGGCGGAGGGAAAAGCCCTGCCCCGCCCCCCGCTCCAGCCCGGGCCGCGTCCCGGCCGGTCCCGTGTCCCGGCGGCGCCGGGCTGGGCGCGCCGGGGAGTCACAGCCGCCCGCGACACGCTCCGAGCCGCCACGTCACGCTCTAACGCGCTCCTTAAATGCCCCTGGAACTGCAGACGGGGGAAGCCGTCTGGGTGCGTTAGGCAGTGCCAAGGGCTGCCCAGACAGGCTGTCGGGATCCTTTCCCGCAGACTTTCCCAGCCCCGATGGGATGAAGACCTGGGTAGCCTGGTCTGACCTAATGGCTGAATCCGCCCAGAGCCAGCGGCTGAACCTAAGACCTCCCGGGCCCTCTTTCCGACAGCATTACCCCGTGGTCCTGTGACACCGGATCATAACCCCCGTTTCCAATTTGAGCTGTACGACTGCCCTGGCTGAGCGCTGCTGGCCCACACGGCTGGAGCTGTGCTGGAAGGTGGTGTGGGTAGGGCTGACTGGAAAACCCATTCCTTGGAGCTGTCTGAGGATTCAAAACCTTCCTGTTCCATGTGAGGATGGGGACTGACCTACCCATGCTAGCACGAGACAGAGGAGAAAGGTGGGAGACACTCTAGGACACAGGACTAGGGGACTCGGTCTCCCACACACATAGGAACATTCCCATCAAAAGCTGCAATTTCAACAAATTACTACTGTTTTCTAACAATAGTTCCCAGCCCACTCTAGGCCCTAAAGTGCATGGTCCCGGGATATCAGCACTGAGGGGAAGGATGAGGAGCGGATACCCCCTTCTCCAGCTGTGCTTGACCGCCAGGCACTCGAACCCGCCGGCTCCACGCCGCGGTCCCTGGCCCGAGGCGAGCTCCCCTGGCACGGTTTCAAGGCCGGTGCTCAAGGCCTGTGCCGTCAGCAGGGCTGGTACATGCCTCGTTATTCCTGCAGGACACGGATTGGCCCCGCCAGCCACCGCACCCAGCGTCCCTGCCGCTACACCCCCTCCGTGCGCTGCACCGAGGAGTGACTGCAGCTGGGAGACGGGGACATGTGGAAAGGCAGCCCTCGGCACCCGGAGGGTTGGGGACGCTTTATTCCCGGGCGGGGAAGTGTAACAGCAGCGCAGTGGCCACCCTTTTGAAGGCTGCATCCCAACCCCTGCGCTGCCCTGGGCTCAGGTTTCCTTTCTCCCCACCGGAGACGCTGCCAGAGCCAGGCTGGCCCGCGTGGCAGGCACAGGCTCCTGCGGAGCCGGCCGGCCGTCCGTGCTGCAGAGCCAGCGGCAGCTGGGCCTCACCTCCCTTAACCCCGCCAGCCGAAATCAGTTCAGCTGAAATTTTCCACTTGAGACTCATGCGAGACCAGAATAGCTTTCCAGGGTATTCTTCCCCCGCCCCTCTCCACCCCCCC
>VWPU01027200.1:0-17492 GCA_013398955.1 Callaeas wilsoni
TTGGTTCAGCCACCACAACATCTACTGACCCACTTTTCCCACATCCATGCTGCTGTGCAGGAAGGAGCATGAGAACAACCATAAGCCACTCTTCTTGCTCCAGGGAGCCCATGGTGCCTGCTGTGTGCCTGCACAGAAACAGGGCAGCAAAATTCCCAGTGCTGCAGGTGCAGGAGTTTTGCCTCCGAGGAGAGGTGGTCTTAGGGCAAAACTGTCCCCACCTACCACCAGTTCCCATGGAGGTACAAGTGCGTGCAGGGCGAAGGCGAGGGCAAGGGTGAGGGCTCTCACCTACAAACAGGATACTGCCAGAGTTTTACAGATGCTGCAGTTCTTCCACAAGCCCCAGCCTAGACTCTCAGTATCCCAGCAGCTGGCTCCTGCTCCAGGGTGCCGAGGGGATGGAGCCACTGGAGCTCTTGCACAGACCTCGCTCCTCACTCCTGGGGCTCCCAGCCTGCTGCCAGCTCAAAGCTGCTCCCACACCATCTCTCTACAGCTCCCACCACTCCTGCAGACTGTCTCTATTTGCCATGAGCTAATGGTGTGTTAGGAGCTTCTGCTTCAAACCACAGCCAGCCTGACAGCCCACCCTGGAAAAGAGCTTCAAACAGCCAGAGACTGACAGAATCAGAACAGAGATGGGATGGGGTGCTGGGGAAGGGGGGAAAGCAAGCACAGGGCTGCGGAGGTCCCCAAAAGGCTTGGTAGGCCTGTTCTGCCAGCACCCTGAGACCAGGGAGCCCAGCCTAGCTGGTTCTGCAGCCACATACCCCCTGCACCCCACACAGCACCCTCCCTGGTCATGCACATCATCATCCCCAGCCATGCACAGCATCATCTCTGGCCACACACAGCATCATCCCTGTACTTATCCGAGGACCCATAGGCCCCACAGCCCTCACCAGCACACTAGGGTGTCATCATCCCCAGGGTCCCAAACCTCCCTTTTCACCCCAGACCTATGTTAGAGCAATACAAGTGACCTCCTGGTGACTGTGACCCTTTGAGCTGTCTCTTTGGCTGTTTTATTAGTAGTGGCCAACAGAAAATGTGGGTCATGTTGCCTGACTGCTCTGGCCAGGACATGCTCTGATGTGCTGGCTGGGCTGGGTCTCCCAGACAGCAAGAAATTGTTAAAACCATCAAAACTGTTTGTTAAAACTTTCTCTAGTAAATCCCTCTGTGTGTTTTGGGGGCAAGAATTGAGCCTTTCAGGGCCATCACAGGTGATCTAGAGCACCCCGTGGATAAGCAGTACATGCCTTGAAAACACCAGCAAAGCAATCCTGAGTGTCTACTCACCTAAAAAAACCTTCCCAGCAGCATTCTCACCCTTCCCCAGGCCTTTTGTACGGTAAGTGATATTCTCATCTACTACTCTTCACCATGCAATGGGGTTTTGAAAATCATCTCCTTGATAATCCCTTGTTTAAAGCAGGACAAAACATCTGGCAGGAATACAAATTGTCTATGGACTGAAGATTGGGGTTAGTTCAGCTGAAAAGGAGTAAGGTGTTGAAAGGGCTTTTTGGGGACCCCAGGCACAACTCAGAGCCCCCCAGCTCCCTGCACTAATGGTGATGGCTCTGCTGCCCCAGGGTACTGTCAGCTCTCTCCAGTTCCCCCTAGCCACTGCCCACTCCTGAGCTGGTTCTCACTCTCAGCAATGCTCATCTGCCTTGTGGCAGAACTGATGAGAGCTGGTGGTTTTTCAAGGTAATAAAGTTGTTTTCTTCCTGTCACTCACTTAAAATCATCCAGGGAGCAGGTTTTATATCAGCACATATGCAGGAGACCTTCCTTGTTCTGTGGGAAGAGCATCTCCAAACACATCACAGCTCCTGGCAGTGCAGGGCACTGCTCTCCTGCTGCACTCCATGTTTTAGCTCTAATTATCTCATCAGTGTTTGCTGCTGCTGGATAAAGACACTCATAGCAAACCCAGCATGTTTGGAATGGCAGAACTGGTTTGCAGAGCCCCGGGTCAGCCACGCTCTGCAGCCATACACGCTCGTCCCTCTACCCAGTGGCACATACTTGTCCCTGGCACTGGGCATGGCATGTCACAGCACAAATCACTCGTGTATGTGTAGATGTGGGTGTGGATGTGGGTGCAAACCCTTCCCTGAGTCCCGTGCTGGCTGGTGAATAAGACCCCAGTATGAGCCTCAAGGTACGCAGTCACACTCAGGGCAGTGACAAGAGGGGGCTGCTCCCCACTTCCCTTCTGGGATAGGAATGAAGATGTGCCCCAGGTCCCAAAGAGGGGTTGAGTGGTAGTTCCAGCCTTTCCCTGCAAAATCTGTCAGGACTGGAGTGGCTCAGGGGAAGTCTGAGTGGGCTGCAGAAGGAAGTCTGAGCAGCCAATTAACAGCATTTTGGCAATGACAAGCCCCCATCCTTCCCTCCCAGTGCTTGTGTCCTGAAGCCAGCAGAACATAACTGGTGCTGGGATTTTGGGCTGTGAGGAAGAGATCCCAACCTGGTTTGCTGTAGGAGAAACAGGTAGTGGGGTGATGCCTTGTAGAGGCTAACCTGGAGCAGAGGCTAGACAGAGTGAAAGGATAAACGGTAGGTATTTATTAAAAGGCCTTCACAGGGTACACCTTGGGCAGTGCAAGAGACTTGCAGAGACTGCACCCAGGATGGACGACAGTCACCTGTTTTTGGGACAGATAGAAGTTCTGGGCATTAGCATCTCAGAGGTTAATTGTCCAATTACAGCTTCAGGCAGTGGAGTCCCATTCTCTTAGTTTGCTCCCCCCCAATGCACTTTTGTTTCCATCTCTCGGGGCGGTAGACAGGGAGGTGTCCTTGATTCTCAGGCCTAGAGAGGAATGGTGGTGTCTGACAAAAAATGGGAAAAGCAGTTGCTAACACTCTATATGGAGCTCAGAGTAACACACTAAAGAACCGCAGGATTACAAATATATGAAAATATAAAAGCTAAAATCCTAAGGCATCAGGGGGATACAGCATGTCCCCCAGTCCTCTCTGCAGCTCCTCCATGGAGCTCCAAGCCTTCTACAGAGCTGAGAGGGGTTTGGTCACTCCACAGCCTTCAAGTAGTGATGGACACAGGTACAGCAGTGCATGAGTTCACCAGCATCCTGGTGAGCCCCAGAGTGCTGAGGCAGTGACATCCTTACTTGGTACCCTCTGGAAAACCAGACCTTGTGGCCTTGGGGCCACATCTACAATGGAAAAGCCAATCTGAGGACGTGTTCCACAACAGCTGTGCTACAGCCCCAGCTGTAAGCAGCTTCTTCTGGCATCCCAGAGTCACCCCCCACCATAATGGTCCTTCCTTGCTGGCATTGCTGAGTCCATTCTGCATGACTGCAAGCACGCTGCTGTGGGCTGCTTGGCTGAGCTGCCACAAAGACATGAATGCAAATAAATCCACTCAGAGAGAGAAGGCTGAGGAGCAGGAGCTTCAGGGCTGGGGGTTCTTCCTCCTCGTTGTAGTAACATGAACATCTGGCTCCAGCTGCAGCACCCACTGCTCTGAGCTGCTCCACGTTCTCTCTTGCCTTGTGCAGATGCTGCTAATATAGGTCAGAGGATCTTCCTCGGTGAACATGTTGCACTATTTGCCACTATTTGCTGGTGCCTTGTTCGCCTGTTCATGCAGGCTCTGTCAATGTTGACCCACAGATCGGTGGATGTGAGGTAACTCCCTGGGAACCTTCTGTAAATACCAATGAGGCACCACAAGCAAACGGCACAGGAATCAGAGATGAGGCTGTTCCTGGGAGCTAGCAAGACCAGGCACAGCCTTAGGACTGGGGGCTGGGAGGAGGTGGGGTCCCACCACCGGACTCCACCAGGAAGAGCCCACCCTGGGCAACTGTACCTGGACAGTGCTGCAGCCATAGTGACATTACTATCGTGACATTAACATCCTGATGTGGTCCTCCAGATCTCCCAATGCTGGACAGGAATTTGCAAGCAGCATTTGCAGGTATTTATTGTCATGCACAAGTGCCCAGCCTCTTTGCAAAGAGTGTGGGTGCACCACCCAAGATGGGGACAGCATAAGTCCCAGCTTGCTTGGGCAGGAGGAGAGAGGGCTCATGGCCACAGTGAACCAAGACCTGGTCAGAATGGGGACTTGGACCACCTGCATACCCCTACTGAAGCCTGTGCTATCCAGAGAACCTCCTTCCCACCTTGAATCAGGCCATGCCCAGAGTCTGGTGATTCAGAAGGGATATGAGCATCAAGCCACCCTTTCCCAAACTGGTCTCAGCAGGAACCAGTGCACTGTAGAGTGGGGTATCACATCAACTGATGCTTTGGCTACAAGCCCTGAAGCACAAATAGGTCCCTCTGTGGCCCTCCTTGTCCATCTTCACCAGCTGGTGTGGGGGCAGCACACAACTCCCCACTGACCAAGCCTGCCAGACAGTACCCAAAGTGCCCTGATCTCCTCCACCAGACCAGGCTGGCCTTGGCAAGATGCTCTCAGAGCCAAAGCAAACTCAGTTTGTGGAATGGTAACACTGCTCTGGTGGGTGTTGAGACACTTCCAGGCTTACTTGTGGCTTAGAAATGAATATTTATTATTAATTCTATTCCTTCTCTGGTGCCAGGGTAAATCACAGGATAAGTCACTGCCACTTGGTGATAAAGGGTCAGGGAGCCAATCTTTAGCTTTGCCTGAGATTTATGCCCATTTAAAAACAAAGATCCTGACAAAAGAGACAGATTTCCTGGCACAGAGTAACTGTTTAATTAGTGAGATGATTCATGTTTTCAATCACAGTTTATAGCATGCCCTTTACAGTCAGCCATAAAGCAGGAGACTGCAGGTCTGCCAGGCCCTCAAAAACAACCCATCTGTGTTCCCTGTGGTGTAGGCACTGGTGCACGCAGCTCTGCAGGGATGGGGTCACCGTGCCGAGGGGCCCAGCTGGACTCCAGCACCTGCAGACCTTCACCAGAGCCACCCATAACCCCTTCCCAGTGGATCTGAAGCATGGGAGAGAGAGAGACACACACCTCCTACCTTCTGCCCCCATGCCTCAGGGCCAGTGTCAGCTCTAGCAGGGAATTCTCTCCCTTCCTCATTCCACCAAATTCAGCCCCGGGCTGCTCCTGGCAGGAGCTTTGCTCTCCAGGTCCCGTGTGCTGGCTTCCAGCCTTCCTGCAGCCAGCAGCAAGGGGCTCTGCCATGTGCCACTGCTGTGCCTTGGTGGCCATGTGCCTCACAGGTGTGGGGAGCAGGTGGAGGCTGGCTGCCCCTCTATGTTTTTCCCAGTGAGATCATAATCAGGGACACCCTGGGATGGGAGGGCTGGGCAGAGTGCTCTGAGCATCCCCAAGCTGAGCAGATACTGCTGGAGAAGCTCCACCAAGCTCCCATGGCCATGGAAGTCATTTCAATGGTGCTGGGGGTCTGGGGGAGGACAGCATGAGAAAACAAATCCTTGGCCCTAAATCTGCTCTGAAGTGGGGGAAAAGGTTCTTGCAAGGCTGACAAACACAGGGTGAGGCAATGTCATGCTGAGCCAGCCCCTGGAAGCAGGGACACCACTGTGGAGCAGACCCTGTCCCTAGGATGTGGTGCTTGGATGTGGGTCCAGCCCTGCGGGACCAGCTGGGACAGAGGCCCAACTCAGCTCTATTTTCCTCCTGCTCTGCTGGGCTGGAGTGAGAGCCAGCCTGGCAAGGAGGTTAAGTGAGGTACCAGCCCTGCACAGGGCCACCAGCCCCACACAGGACCACCAGCCTCTGACTGGGCCACCAGCCACACTCACAGCTAGGACGGTCTAGACAGTCCCAGGAGGCAGAGGTTGCCTTCCTCTCTGCACCTCCACCAGCACAGCCCAGGCATTAACTCAGAAATGAAACAGACGTGGCCAAGGCCCACAAAATTAATTAGCTCTCACTTTAAATTAAGCATCTCAAATGGGTGTTTCATGGACATTTAATTAAACGCCTGAAAGTTACACTGTAAGGAATGGCTGGAGTAGAGCCAGAGGATGGGGTGGGGGCACAGTGCTGGGAGCTGGTGCCGTGTCCTGGCTGTGCTGAATTGTCCAACTGGCAGCACGAGCTGGTGTCGCTCTCCTGGCATCACCCGCTCCTTCCTCCCTGAGGGGCATCTGCCTGTCCCTGAGGGGCATCTGCTGTCAGAGCTGGACACAGCTGAGGCACGCAGGAGGGATGCCACAGTGGCACTCTGACAATAGTGAGGGACTGCTCTGAGGCAGAGGTGATTGGGAGTCTGTCCCCATGCTTCAGCATGGCCCTTGACACCCTTCTCAGCACCAGAAGGTGTGGGAGAGCCAAGAGGAGTCCTAGACCAGGAAGGCATGCCCAGAGCATGCACCAGCATCACCAGGGGCAAGAAGGACTAGGCTGGCTCTGCTCAGTGTGTGATATGTCAGGTCCATCAGCACCACCTGAGGTCCCTTGTGTGAAATACACCTGCTGCTGAGTGTGCCTTGGTTATGCACCAGCAATTAACGGACAAAAGAATCTGTGCTGAACAAACATTGACCAAGGGCAGCCCTCATCCAGCAAGATGTCTGCTGTCACCTCAGATCCATGTCCTTATGCTCTGCCGGTAAGTCTCCTCCAGCTCAGCCTTAGGACTTCACATGGACACAGCAGTGTCCCAGACAGCAGCAGCCAAAGCTCATGGTGCCAGCACACTAATGGATGATGCTAATGGAAAGGAAGCAGTGGAGAAGGAAAAACAGGTTATTCCCACCCCTAAAGAGTGCTGAGGATGCTTGGTAGTGTATCCAAGCAAGAGCTCTTTCTGATGGTAGGGCTGAATACTGCCCTTCCCCCTCACTCCTGTCTCTGGACCCTCAGGGAATTTAGAACAGGTTTGTGTGAGCCCACAGGAAAACAGTGCAGAAAAATCACCTTCGTTTCCCAGCCAGGTGCCCTTCTCCCCAGGCACCCCCCTCCCCATGTACTACCCTAAGCACTCAAAGGTGTGCTAAAGATCAGGGTGCCAAGGGATTTCTTTCACTGGGAAATGGCAAGGGCTTAAAACACAGCAGCTCTGAAATACGGGAACAGAGACCTGGGTACAAGGCTCTTCCTGTGGGTAACAGCAGTCCCAGCCTTGGGATAGCCACAGCCCTGGTACCAGTCTGGGTCTGGGAACTCTATCCTCCTGTGGAGACAACCATCCACCTCTGAGCCAACCCCATTCCATGCTGTCCCTGATGCCCACACTCCCAACCAGCCTCCCAAGGACAGGACACTGCCAATGGACATACAGCCCAGCTCAGCCGAGGTTTGTCTTTTATTTGGTGTCAGGTTGTAATTTGAGGTTCTTCACTGTTTAAATTGTGGTCTTGCAAGATGTCTAGCACAAGCCAGACTGCAGCAGACAGGCAGGGCTATTTTCACCCCAGGGAGCAAACAGGGAGCAGGCAGGATGTCCTTACAGGGAGAGGGACTGGGACCAGGGCTGTCCTTCCAGGGACCAGGGCTGTCTTTCCCTGCTCATGCTGACCACCACCAGCTCACACATCTCCCAAAGCAGTGCTCAAGGAAAGAAGCTCTTTGGGGTAAGGAAGGTCCTTTCCAGCTTCCCAAGGTGCCCACCTTGGGGGGCACCACCTTGGCCAGGCACCCTTGTGCTACTCAGGCCAGCCTGGCAGCATGGCAGCAGGGAGGCTGTTACACAGCATTCCAAATGGAAAGGGCTGAGCATGAGCTTTAGCATCTGCTGCTGACACCAAAACCACCCCTCCAAGGCCTCCCAGGCCCCCAGCTTCTAAGGGACTCCCCTCTGTCCCCTGGGGTTTGGCTCCTCAGATGAAACTCCACACTGGTGATGAGCTGGGGGTTGGGGGGAGAGGCTCCTTTGAAGTCATCCTGGGGAATCCATCAGGGCACAACCAACCCAAGGCTTTCCTGTGTTACAGAAACTAGATGCTTAAGATCCCACTTTTAACATTTCTCCCCGGAGACCACTGATGCTGGAGCCACGCTGTTTCTTGACATTCTGTTTTTTGAAGAGGAGCTTGAATTTGAATAATGAGGTTTTGACAGGAAAGCATCCTGCCTTGCCTTCTCTCTTTGTGCTGAGACTATTCCTGTCCCCAAGGAGACCCAGCCTGGCTGTTGGAGAGTGAGAGAGGCCGTGCTTGGGAACACAAGTCTGATCACTCGGGGTGCGGGTGCTCCCCGCTTCATGCACCCACCCACGCCACAGAGGGATCCCAGCAGCTCTTACTCATAAAGGCCATACACATAAGACAGGCCCGAAGGACATTGTTACATGTCCATGTCTCACCATTACGTAATGACTAATTTACCTTAATTACATTAAACTTATAACAAACTTTTACCTCATTCCTAAGCTATTTATGCTGTTTATTCTTTTGCTCTGCCCCAGCTTTCTGATGAGCAATTCTCAGCTGGTTGAATAGTGGCCCATCAGAGCACAGCCTGTTGCCACCTGGTTTACTTCACCCTGGAATCTGTAATCCCCATACTGCTACCCCTGTGCCAGTCCTACCAGTGTCCCAGTTACCTCATCACTTTGGGGGCATTTGTGAATCCCACACAGCTGCAGCCAGGTTGGACTCTGCCAGCTCTCCCACCCACCGCCTTCCTGCAGCCACTCATGTATCTGGTTCCCATGCCAGCTGTTAGAGGTGACATTCTCCCTAATCCTCTCAGACTCACATTCCATTCATGAGCCCATTAATGCCTGTCTGAAGCTTAGGGACATTGCCTGAGAAAGAGAACTACAGCACCTCCCTGAGTCCAAGCAGGACCAGAAATCCTGGTGGGAACGAGAAGCCCTTTGCAAAGGTCCAGTGGCTCACAGAGTTCCTCCCTCACTGGTTTCCTCCCCATCGTATCCCTGGGGCTGGCTTGCTGATTTCAAAAGCATGGGAACAAGTGATCCCACTGCCAGCAGGACCAGCGGTGCCATGCTGCCCTGGATCCTTCTCGTCCACTCAGCTCCAGCTGCCCTGAGTGCTTTCCCAACCCTTCTCAGTTGTGAGAGCGCCTCATCACTCCAGAGCCGTCTCTGAGACATTCCAATGGATGCAAAAAGCCTTCATTCTCTCATCCAAAGCGCCCTCTGCAGCTGAACCAGCAGAATCCTTCATTCGCTGGAAGCGTTTCCAGAGGAGCTCCATGTTCCTCTGGGTTCCTGCAGTCAACAGTCTGGGACCGGATTTTCTCTTGCCAAGTCCGGAGTGCCAGAGATGTGAAACACCTGGATCACGTTGAGGTGTCGTGCTCATGCCTGCGCAAAGGCACCCGCAAGGGCCGTCTGTAGAATCAGAAGCCGTTTGCTACAGCATCTAGTGGAAGACTTTAATTCCTTAGGGCTGTTCTCCCCCCAGTGTTTGCACAAGCGGCCACCACAGGGATGGCGGCCAGCGTGCTTTCATTACGTCTACAATAATTAGGATAAAAGGCTCAAGAGGCTTTGTGGGCCAAATAGCACCAGGGAAGTGCTGGGCTAATGGTTGGACTCAGTGACCTCAGACGTCTTTGCCAATAAAAATTCGGATTTTATGATTCTATCCCTTACACTGTGGTACCTTGTACCTCTCGCCTTTGGGCAGGTGGGTGCTGTGCCCCTGCCCTGGGGAAGCGTCGAGCACTGCCGGGCTGTGCATCAGGACGTGTCCCACGCCCGTCTGACCCAGCCTCGGGGCCGCCCCTTGCCTCTGCACTTGCCTCAGCTCCCTGGTTCTGCCGGTTTATCCCTGCCCAATAGTCATCCTTCACCTTCGGATCTCACCAGGCTCTATAAAGGACACCCTGGCACCAGGACACTCCCGGCCGCCCGGTGGGCCCGCGCCCCCGCCCCCGAGGAGCGGCTCGCTCTCTCCGGTCCCCACGTGCTCCCCAGGGTCCGCTCCCCACACCGTGTGCCCGGCAGCCGCCAGCCGCGCTCCTTCTGCCAGTGGCGCAGGTGGCAGCGCCGGGGACTTGCTGCCATCCAGTGGCTGCTGCCGCGGGGACGGAAACTCCGCTCCGGCTGCCCCAGAACGGGGACTCGTGCGCGTGTTTGTGTCTCTGTGTGTCGCTGTTCACACACGCTTGTCAGTGCCTGCACACAGGCGCGTTTGTCCCTGCCGTGCGTGCGCTGGCTGTGCTGTGAGCGGGACAGGGACCTTCCCTGCACCTGCCATCCCTGCTGGGTATTTATAGGTCCCAGCTCATCTCAGCACCTGCAACTGGAGACAAGTGAGGTGCGGAGGCAGGTACAGGAGCAGGATGTCCTCTCCCAGAAGGATCTGGGTGGGAGACAGTGCAGGTCAGCCATGTGGGTGTCACTGGGGCACAGCTGGTTCCACAGCAACTCTACAGCTGGATGCAGGGTTTGGGATGCACCCTTCAGAAGAGAGCTCAGTATGTGTGTCATGTTCCAGCTCCTGCTACCTATCCATCTTCCAAGGTGTGCATTCTGGTGTCATAGCCAAGGGGATGGCAGCCAGTTCCTGGTCCCAGTATGACTGTAGACATCTCCGAGGTGGGAGACTGCCCCAGCACTGATGGGACATGTAGCCCCACTCATCCCCTTCCCAAAAGCAGCACGGGGACATCATTAATTAGTACAGCTCCTTCTCTATGTAATCTCGAAGGACTGTCCACCCTTGCTGCTGCTGAGAGCCCTCAAATGCCCTGGTGCAGCCAGGCCCCATTCTGCCATGGCACTGCCCCATGCCAGCCAGCTCAGCATGTGAGGATCTGGAGGTGACAGGTCTATTTTTCCCTGGCCAGGCTGTAAGCAGGACTGTCCCCACAGACCCCCATCACCCAGGGACATTCAGGCAGGCAGCTGGATCCACAAGTCTGTGTTTGATTCCTGCATCCAGAACAGGCTTACCTCATCTCCACAGCTTGACCAGCCCCCATCTTCATCCTTGACCATGGAAAACTTGGCAAGGGCAGGACTTTGTCCACCCACTTGGGCATCAACTGGATAAGTGTTGAGCATGATTAAATTGTTCAATTGCTTTATGTTCAACTGCACGTAAAGCAACTTCATTCATATTAATAAAGCTTACATTTCTGTGGTCACTAGAGTCACTGTTTCAGGCAGGATTTACTGTGTGGCAGCTCCTGGCACTGCCACAGCTGGGCAGCCCATCACCAGTGTTAATGAAGGCTAGAATTGGAAATTATAACCATGGCTTTTCTGCTTCTGCTTTGTGATAAATTATAATATCTCTGTAAATTAACACTTACAATGTCTCCCATAAATTAACAAGTGTAGGGAAAAAATGATCCCACAACTGCAGGGGCTTTCCAGGGAAATGAATTGCTTTGCAGGGATGGTTATTTTTCATATCCTAAATTAGGTGTTTTTGGAAGCCCAGCTGCTGTGTCACACCTCCTCCAGCAGCAACTTTTGACACTGCAGCTCTTCTACCTTCACAGGAGAACCTGAGGAATGGGGGCACTCATCGGCCCCAGGAGAGGGGATTCTTTTGGGCTGAGCCTTGAGCAAACACCAATCCCTGGCTGGTGCCAGCATGCTGGGAGCACAGAGCAGACGGAGGCTGAAGGTGAAGCTCCTGTATCTTCCAGAGTGGCCACATGCAAGGGCTGAATCAGGCACTGCTCCTTGAGATGCTGCCACAGATCTGCAGGGCAAGAAGGTCTCCAAGGCTGCCTACCTGCTGCATGCCCACCATGGGAATTTGAGGACAAGTATAGGAGGTTGGGCAGAAGAAATGGACTGAGAGAAGGGTCTGAGCAGGGTGGTATCCCCAAAATCCTCCAGATAAGGCTCGGAGACTGAGGACCTGCTTGGTACTCAGCCAGAAGGAGCCAGGAGAGTCCAATGTCCTCTTGGGTCACTCCAAACAAACGTACCTACAGCCCATTGTGCTCCCATCATGACCATTCGGCCCCCAGAGATGAGCCTGGAGGGCGATGTATTGTAGAACCCAAACCCCTACATGTATCTATTGCATCTCCAGCAGCACCCCAGGAAACCCTGCCAGAGGAGTGGGACATCAGCACCAGGTCTGTGGTGGCACCAGTAATGGGTTTACCTGCAGGGCCAGCAGGTGCCAGGCAATAGCACCTCAGGCTAAACCTCAGCTGCTCTGAACTGGCAGGGTGGGTGTGTTGGCAAGCCCTAAGGTAGCACCCAGACATCCTACTCCCCCATCCCTATAAGAGCTGGAAAGAGGGACTCACAGCCAAAAGCACTTATTATAGTTTAAAATGTTCAAAACTGGAGTTTACTGCCGTGGGGAGGCAGCTCACAAGTCTCAGTAGAAAGATGTAATGTCTCATTGAGTATTTGCATATTCTTTCAAATGCCACCAAAAAAAAGACATTCCTGGTACTTGCCGTGACTGCCAACATCAGCTGGAACACAGAGAAGCCCCACAGAGGTGAGGATGAGGAAAGGAAGTGCACACACACACACACGTGTGTGCAGGCACACAGGTGCCTGGGAGTCTATGTCCCCTTGAGCCCACTGCAGGGAGGAGGGATGGCTCCCACCCCCTCATGTATCCTCTGCAACAACTCAGCTGCCCCATCTGCGCCTGACCTGGGATGATCCTGGTAGGGTCCAGCATCCCCTGTGTCCCACATCCTGCCATCCAACCTCCTCCCCAAGCCTCTGCCCTGTGCCGTCTTTTCCAGTGGTGCAAGAGCCAACAGCTCTGAGACCCACTGGGGTTCATTTTACCCAGGGCCAAGCAGGAACAGGGTTATTCCTAAGACCAGCAGGCAGAGGCAGGGAGCAACCTCCCTGGGCACCTGGGAACGTGTTGAGAATCACAGGCTAAAAAATGAAGGCAGGAAAGTGGGTAAGTGCAAAGCTCCGGGTGTAGGAGGCATTACCTGTGGGTGGCACAGAAGGTAGCTCTTCACCCACAGCCACTGCCAGAGCAGTGGGTACCCCAGGAAGGGTTTTTCACTGTGGTATGACATGTCTAATTGCAGCCATGGACTCTATTCCCCTGGCACACCAATTCTTCCCCACCAGAGGGAAGCATAGGCTATTTTACAAAAAAAAAATTTAAAAATCTGAAAATGCCCAAATGACCAGTGTGGCTCTGTCCCTGCTGAACCTCTACTCCAAACCTCACCTGCCCTTTGCAGGGAGTGCTCCCAGTCTCAGACCATGGGCAGAGATTGATCAACTCCAAACCCCAATTTCCAAACAAGTGAAGAGCTGAGCCCCCCTGTCCGCCCCCATGCTCTGCCAGACTGGCCAGCAGCACCCACACTCCTGCGTGCCGTAATGATTTCAATACTCCCCTAGTGCATCCCTGCAGTTCCTAAGACCCTTTGCTGTGCTCCTCACAGAGTTTGAAGATGATTTCTCCATGCCAATGGGTGCTTGCCATGTGGATGAACAGGAAGTTTTACCTCTTTGCTGCCAGACAACCCCATGGAAATGCCGGCTTGGTTTTAATCCCTCCCCAATGAGCTGGAAAGCCTTGCATTGGAATAGCCCACTACCCTCTGTCCCAGTAGGAAATGCCCCTTGACAGTAACATTGTGCCCAGGGCCACTCCCAGGGCTGTGTGAGTCCTCATGCCAGAAGGAGAGCGATGCAAGGAGTCCCACGTGCCACAGGTCGCCTTGGCCCAGGCTGTCAGGACATCTTACATGATTTACTGGAGTGTCACACAGAAGGGAAAAAACATCCCTGGTTCTGCGTGACTCACCATCACTGCCTGGAAAGAAGGCTCTGCACTATGTTTGCCCTTGGTAGGAGCACGGTGTCCCTGCAGAATCCTCTCTTCAGGGTCTGGGCACAGGGGCAAATGCAGTTCATATGGGTTCCAGAGGAGAAGCAGCAGCTCTGCATTCCTGGGGAATACTCCAGGTGGGACCCCCCAATAACAGAGTGGGAACAGCTGCAGGCATCCTCAGCCCACTTCTCTGCCAGCTGCAGATCTCTGACTCCACCACACATGAAGGTGGGGGAGCTGCGTCGGTCCTTGTGGCCCCATGCACAGGGGAAAGCGCTGCTCCGGTGCTCAGAGTAGCTGCCCGACACACCACTCTGCACCACCTCTGGGGCGGCTCATCTCCCTGAACGGAGACCCCATTCCAGGTGACTGAGCCTGCTGGGTCTCCATCCCTCTGCAGGCAGGAAGGTAGACCTACTGTCACCAGCCCTGGGGGCTGCCTCGGTCTCCCAGAGGTGCTGCAGAGCTGGAGACAGCGTGTCTGTTTGTGGAATACTAGGAAAAGCAGGACAAAAGAAAGGCAGGCAGCTCCTCAGGTCCCCACGCTGGGCGCTGGGCACCTGAAAAGCAGGACAAAAGAAAGGCAGGCAGCTCCTCAGGTCCCCACGCTGGGCGCTGGGCAGCAATACCTCCATGTCCCACCACAGTATCCTGGCTCCTGTTCAGGCGGGAGAGGGGGATAGGACCCCTCCTCACAGCCACACGTGGCCCCCAAGACTGCCCACCTGTCTCCCCTTGTGGCTGTGGCTTACGTCAGGCAGCAGATGGATCCTGTGCCCAGCAGGCTGGCATGGGGGTGGCACCGGCGGTGCCTGCAAATACCACGGCTGCTGACGGCGCTGGGTTATTCTTAGCACCCGTGGAGGCGCAGGGAGGGGTCGCCTGGCAGGGGGCCTGGCACTGGCGGGCTCCCCTGGAGCAGATGGCCCAGTGGCATGAGCCAGCTCTCACCACGGCACCAACGGGGAAGGAACAGGGAAGGCAGGACAGGCAGATTGCACTCAGAGCCCTGCCTGGCTCTGACCCAGCTGCAGCAGGGTCTTTGAGGTGCAGAGGTGATCTGGATATCACCTGAGAACAGGACAGGGTGCATCTTCTCTCCCAGACTCCACAGGGAGGGCCTTCCCAAAGTGAGCGCTGGGGAGAGGGGCTGTGACTGGGGGACCTCAACAGGCACCAGACAGACAGATGGCACATGGCTGGGGACATGGCTGGCACAGAGCTGGCTGAACCCAGGCCCCCACAGCCCCACACATTCCCGCTGTTCTCTCCTTCCCAGCCCACTACCCCCTCTTCTCCGGGGGGGCTGCAGGAGAAGTCAGGGCAGGACTGGACTCCCTGCCCTGAGCTGGGAGCAGAACACCCCACATTTCAGCCAGGAGTAGGGAATCCCTTTCAGAGCCGAGGGAGTAACATGGAGCCCTTTCGAGTGCAATGGGCTTCGAGGCCACAGCTGTCCCTGCCCTCCTGGTATACCCCAGAGCCAGCTGAGTCCTCACTCCCTCCAGCATGCCACTCCGTGCCAGTTGTGGCTTAGGGCTGCAATGACATGTCTGGGTGTGGAGCACGTGGGTGCCCTTGAGGGAAGTGGGTGTGCAGAAACTAGCACTGTCCCACTCCGGTGAACAGCAGGACCAAAAAAGGCCAGAGCTAAACATAGGAAACCTACTTTCCAACTGCCGCCACCAGCTGATCACTTTGAACGATGTGGCTCCCGGATCTGGGGCTGTAGGGAGCTCATCGTAGCTTGCACGTGAGAACGTGGCAGCTCATGATGTGTGCCGGTTGCAGATGAGGAGCGAGGAGCTGATGGCTGGGGAGCAGCCCCAAGCCCTGTGTGGCAGCTCTGGTGCAGCTGGAGCGGCCGTGGGCGAGGACGCACAGCCAAAGGGCACAAGGAGCCTGGAGGAGTCAGCGACCTGCACCCGGAGCCACCTTCAGCGCCGTCGGGGCCGGGCAGGACGCCCCGGGCCCGGGGCAGAGCCACTGGAGGAGGGGGTCGAGGAAGGGGTGCCAGCTCTACGCGCGCCTCCTTCCCCCTGTGCCCACGGGATGGCAGCAGCCTCTCGCGGGCCCGCGGGCACCCGCCCACGGAGCTCGGCGCGGGGCTCAGCTCCGCCCAGGGTGCAGCCGGAGCACCCCTCACGGCGGCCCTTCTGAATCTGGAGGGATGGAAGAAAAGAAGTCTCAGCGCCCTCCTGTTTCCATGGGTCCTGGCAACAGTGGGGTCACCAGGGACCCCCCTCACTAGGCCCTGCCAGAGGGCAGATGGGTAAGGCTCAATTCCCTTCCCTCCCTCATCGCCCACTAGAAGGGCTGAGGAAGCATCTCAAAAACAGCCTTCAGCATCCACCAGTGCATAGAAGGAGGGGACACTCCTGGGTCAGCTTGTGGGTAGTCCGTCCTTCAGGAATTCACCTGTTTTCAGCATCATCCCAGGGCTGACAGTTCTCCCCACCCACACTTGGACCCCAGGCTAGTGTCACCTCCACCGGGAGCTGGATCCTGCTGGTCCTGAGGTCCGATGGGGCCTGGCATGGGAAGCCCTGCCCGAGGTCGCCATGGCCACTCTCCTAGCTGTAGATCTGTGGTGGATCTGGGAGTCTCATGACTCCCCTGGTTACTAATGGCCTGGAAAGTACTTCATCCTCATGGGATGCATTTTCCTTCTTCACAGGGAACAGGAATGTTTGTTGTGCACTCCTGCCGCTCCTTCAGTAGCAGCAGCTACCGCTTTAACAACCCGGGGGGCACTGCGCTGCCACCGGGACCCCTGCCTTTCCAGTGCTCTGGTGGCTTTGCCCTGACAAATTTTGACCCGGTTTATCTCCTATCAGTCCCGCGCCCTTCAGACATGCCGCAATCCTCCGACCGCTGCTTCCTGCAGCTCCTGTCACCAGCCCTTTTGCAACCTCGCTGTACAGACCCTCCTGCCACCCCTACGCCCTGCCTGCCCATGGCGGGCTTCCCTAGCCTGCCTGCTCCTCCCCTCGGCAGCTCTGCTTCCTTGGACCCTTGCCCAGCCCTTCCCCACGAGCTCCCGGTTGTTTGTTTCTCTGAAAGGTGAGGGCTCCCCGGGGTTGTCCCCCGGGCTCATTGACCGGCAGCGATGGCAGCCCAGCCCGCGGCCCCCCTCTCACCTCATCTCTGCGTGTGCTTCGAAGCCGGGACCTTGTCACCTTCCCGAATCTCATTCCCAGTCGTCCCCACCTCTCTGAGGTGTTGTCCCATGCCCCAGCCCCACCAGGATAGCATCATGTGCCCCAGCCATTGGGTCACTGGTAGGAGAGATCTTCACCCTGAGATGCAACAGTGCCAGGGAAGCCACTTCTCCTCCTCCTAGAAATCTCCATTTTCCCTCGCATATCCCCAAGCCCCAGGCACCTGCCGCGAGTCTCAACGTGCCCAACATCCATAGCCCCCAGGCTTCGTGCGTTCCACCCATGCCTGGCTTAGCTTCGGGCGAGGCGGCTCCCAGACGTTCCCAGCAGTGGAGCCAGGTCCTTCCTGGCTTTTTCCCCCATCCTGGGGGCCTTTCATCCCCTTTTTCCTCTTTCCCGCCCCATCTCCGGAGCCACGCGGGCTGCCCGCGCCAATGCTTCAGGGAGTGATGCCGCGGGCAGCGCCAGCCTCCTGAGCCCCCACGCCACTCCCGGAAAGCACAGAGCGGGGCGAGCGTCCCCACCAGGAAGGACGCACCGTGGCCCTTTGTCACCCCCTGTCACCCCATGTTACAATTCGCCAACTGCTCCCGGACCCAAGCGCGGGATGGGTGCGCTGCGCTGCCAGGGAACGGCTGCTCGGGGTGGGGGGGCG
>VWPU01027213.1:0-10119 GCA_013398955.1 Callaeas wilsoni
CCGGCACCGGGCACCGCGCACCGACACCGCCCAGTCTGCGTCGCCATCCAGCCTGCAGGGACGGCCCATGCAGCGGCCACAACCAGGGCTCTGTGCTGGCCAAGACTTTCCATGTAACACTGGCAAGTACCATGAACGAGGTCTGTAACAGAACAGGCTGTCTCGGGCTGCTGGCATGCACCTGCATCACCTCAAACTTTCTTTCACATGCACAAGAATTGGAAACATTAAAAAATAATAAAATACACCACACATCTGGCTCTGGGAATCCTACATGCCATGCAAACACTACAAATGCCGGCAAGGACTCTTCCAAGGACTTCTTCCCTTTTCTCTGCGATGACTTTGGCAGCAAGGTCTAAATGGTGGAACTGTTTACAAGTACTCAGCGTGTGCTGAAACAGATGATGCTGAGCCTGGCCCACAGCTGGCCAGGACCACACCAGCAAGAGCTGTACCACAAGGGGATGAACTCGTCTACCCTTTCCTGCTTGCCACAATCCATTATGCTGCCAGCAGGTCCTAAGAACCATGGCCAGCCTGAACCTTGCTTTCTCTTCCAGGCCAGCTGTGACTCCGCTCTTGTGCAGAGCTTTCAACACCATCAGCAAGATGTTCCTACAGATCCTGCAAATCTTACAGCCACACCCAGCACGGACATTGCTGTAAACCCAATTTCTACTTCCTGGCAGAAAAACGAGCCATCTGACCTGGGTGACCAACACCCAAACCCTTCCTTCAGTTTGCTTTCTGATTTAGAACCTAACAATGGCATCGGGGGCCTGACAAGCACCCTGCTCACCAGTGCGTGCACAGGCAGAGCCATCTCACAGCACAACCCCTGACACTGCAGCAAACTTTGACTGCTACAAAGCCCTGGGAGAAGTGGGTAACAGCTGGGTGGACTGTCAGTAGCATGTGCACTGCAGCAACTCACCCTACAGCTTTTATTACCCACTGAGTCTGTTACTCTCTGTGCTTCTGCTGAAGTTTTTCGATAGTTTTACTGGATATGTATTTATTCTAAACCAAAAAACCTTTCACCAGTTTGAAGTCAAAGTCAGCAGATGCTCAACAACTCACTTATTACTACCAAGACTGTGAGAATATAGACAAAATTGCAGGGGCTGCTTGGCCCTCCTGTCTCCCTGTCTCAGCTCCTATGCCACTACTGGTGAGCTGCTGCATCCCTGCAGTCAGCAAGAGACGGCTGGAAACCTTCCCCTCCACAGCAAATCGATGTGCAGGGGATGACTGCAAGCACCAGGCAGGGAATGGGGGAGCACTGCTGTGCCAGAGCCTCTGCAAAAAAAGCCTGTGGAGAGAAGATCAGGTACCAGAGCATGTTGTTCTTGTCACAAGACTGCAATGCTTCAAGAACAGGTCCTGGTCTGTACTGAAATTAGACTGGCTGGGGCTGGGAGGTGAGAAGGAGCCTAAATTCCTATCACCAAACCTCTCAAAACTTCACTCACACACTTTCTGGAAAGTTTATGAGTATCCCCATACCTGGTGGTGCCACATTAACTTTGTCTAGACTCAGTAACAGAAAGAGCAGCAGTTAATTAGCTAATAATAGATAAATGACTATGCAGATGCTGCTGACTTCAATCCTTGGACAATTTCAAGAGCCGAGCTTGCATCAGCCCCCTGGATGCTGGCCAGCCACAGTGACTTCAGACCCCTCTTTTGAAGAGACGTGCTTTCCTTGCGGTTGCTATGTGACACTCACACAAATACAATCAAACACCCTGCCCTGGGCCCAAAACATTCAAAACAGAAAAAAACTTTTTCCATAGGATCTCGTCCAGGTGCAGTGTGAGGCGCTAGTCACATGCTTCAAAATATCCTCTATGAGAAGCACGGTCAATTTGAAAGTTAATTAAAATGGCAATCCTCAGAGCTCAAAAGCTCCTCATGGCTCCAGATGTCTGCAGACAGCCTCGAGTGACAGGGGCAGGGTGAGGAGCACCAGTGGTGTGAACGCAGAATAGAAGGCCCATGCTGCTGCAAGGACTTTGGCACCAAAACAAAGCCATTGGTGGCCCACCAATGCTCAGCAGCCTGGCTCAACCCCCCTCTGTGGGGACCAGGAGGCTCCTGACTCAGCTCTAATGCAAAGGACAAAAGCAGATCCCACCAGCCCTGTGTGTCTGTGACCAATGACTCTTATACAGGCACAACCAACGTTCAGTGAGTATCACCAGTCATGGAACAATCTGGGCTCAAAGGTCATAATGTTCAGCAGATTCGCCATGCCAGCCTGTCCCCATGCAGACAATCTCCTCCTCCCATACATATTCTTTGCATGAAACCATCCCCTCTGCTCTCCTAGCAGATGAGTTTTCAGGGGTTAAGTTAGTTCAAAGGCAGTGAATCCAAGGGACAGAAACACCATCCCTGCACCAAAGTGGGAAGTTCCATGCCCCCAGAACAGTTCCTGCACCCCACAGGCAGGAAGACACAGAGAAGGTGTCCTGGCAAGGGAGAGGCTGTTTCTTCTCTTTGCCAGAAATAAATGATGTTGAAACCAAACATGTCAAATGGAATATGCTAATATGTGTACACAAGTGACTGCTGCTTCAAGGCCAATTAATTCAATTTTAGCCTGATCCTTCAGAGCAACGAAGAGCCCTTGAGCTGGGGGACTCAACAAGTGTTTTTCCTCTCCTGGGGGTGGGTCAGCTCACTGACCCATACGATGCCAGGACTGGGAGGGAGCTGCAAGCCATGGGGGCTGGCCCAGCACACTATGGGACTGGTCACTGTCGGGGCCTGCGTCCCTCTGTTCAGCACCGCTGCCAGCAGCAGCAGTGACCAGCTGACAGGTTTCAGCCCTGACAGCTCTGCTGGAGAAATCACCTCTCTCCAGCTCCTCCCTCAAATGGTACAATGGAAAGGTTCGTGCTGCAGGCAGTGGTATCCTTCCCTCTTCCTGCTGCACTGGGGCTGGAAGAGCCTGCTCACCCAGAAGGCCATCCCTGGCAAAACACCAATGCCAAGTCTGCATGGACATGGCTCCCACTTCACTCGTGGCTCCTTCTGTGGTGTGAGCTTTGGCTGCACAAGAGCTTCTGTATTTCCACTGAAACGACTCAGTTCCATGTCAGCACAGATGGGTGAGCCCGAGTCCCTAAAACACAGACACCCACCCTTTAACATGCAGAGAAAGAACTAGAAAGGTCTGAAACCTCTGCTTAGCATCACTTTTTCCCCCCCGAGCCGTACAGAAGTATCTGATCCTGGAGTCAAATCTGTGTGCTATAAAATGGAGCTCAGCTGTTCCCAGCAGGGTGATGGAAAAGATGCTGCTGGATCGGACCCACAGCCGAGAGCCAGCCCAGCTGAGAAAGCCAAGGTCCAGCTGTAACATCCAGCTGCTCAACCTTGTCTCCAGGAAGGCTGCTGACATGTTTGGGTTTTGTTTCTTTCTCCCATTTACTCCAGGCACCTGCAGCAACTGCTCCCCAGAAGAAAAATCAACCTTCTCTGCTTTCCACCTCTTAGCAGAGGTGAAGATGTCCATGTAGGGAAAGCTTTTGTCTGAAATAAAGCAGCAGAGAACATGTAGCTCCAGACGGTCTCCACCACGGTTTTTCTCAGGATTAGGGCTGTCAGTGACCAGATTTGTTCTCACCTGGACCATCTCTGAAGAGCAGACCACACATAGGAAATTACTTTTCTGGGTCTCATCACAAAACCTCCCTGTTTTTGTTGCCATTTGCAATGGCACCAACACTTCACAGTCTTTCTCTAGGTCTGTTTGCTCGTACTTTTGAGCTGAATCTCTTTTTGTCCTTCCTGGCTCATGTCTCTGAGACTTCCACACCACACCAGGATGGTTCCTTTCCAGCTGATATTCACAACATCACTGTCACCTGCACACATGCTGTACCTATCGCTTCAGGTCACTAAAAATACTGGAGAAGAGTCACTTCCAGCACAGATGCAGACAGCTCCCCGCTAAACAAGTCGTGCACCCTCCGTTTAAGCCCCACACAATTCTCCCATGGAGTCATATCTACCAAGCCAATTCCAAGCTCCCACTCCAATGCAGGCAGCCCAGATAACAGGGTGCACACAGGGCCAGACCATTTCAGGGTGCCCTCGCTTCACACACAAGTGCTCAGCTTCTTCTGGCTGCCTCTGGGGTGGAGGGTGCCGTCAGCTGGCTGCTGCCAAGCCTCTATGGGACTTGAGTTGCTTGGACAGGATAGAAAGAAAAACCTGCCTGCAAAAGGAAAGCAGCATGAGCACCAAAAAGCAGCCCCTGCCCTCCCTGAGCAGGGCAGCACAGCTCTGAGTGACCACCTCAGGACTGCACTGAATCCTCCTGAAGGAGCCATGTCTCAGCATCTGGCAAGGCACCATCCACTGGAACACAAAAGCCCCCAAAAGCTGGTCCACCTTGTGGCTGCACGTATCGGAGACAAACACTTCTCCGGTCTGGGCACGCAGAGCTGGGCAATTCTGGCCTGCTGGAGGTACTAACATCTTAGATAAAAGGAAAAGGAAAATACTACTTTGGACAGAGCCAACTATTTTGCTGCAGCCAAACCACAATGTTTAATTTCAATTTAAACCTACTGAAGTTCACATTTGACACTTTCAACTATGTTCATAAAAAATGCTTAGAGGAGTTTCCAGCAACAAAGCCTCTTCCAAACAAGAAAGCAGTGAGCCTTGCCTTGAAAATCTCAGATCTCAAGCATCACACAAATCTTTGAGAACCAGAACCGTGTCCACATGGCTCATGCAGTTTGTTTGGCTCTCGAAGTATATCTGTGGATTGACTGTTACCTGCCAAGAGGTGACACCTCTCCAACACCCATGTCAGGACCACAGATGCCCAGGAACCAGCTCTTCATCCCTCTGCCTCATCCTACTGTGGTGTGGCAGGGACAGAGGTCCCTTGTAGCCTGCTGGGCCTCACCAGCCATGCCAGAGGAGAGATGCTGCTGCATCACTGATGCCACGTCCTGCTGCACTGCTGTTATCATGTCCTGCTGCAGGTGTTTTCCTTGTGGCACCCCCCACCAGAGCACTGAGTGAGCCCACAGCTGGCCTGCAGTAACAGGAGAAGCCAATCACAGCTCCTGAAGCTGCTCCTGAAAACAGCTCTTTCCTGATGAAGGACCAGGTGAGGCCTTTCTGTGTTTTCTGACAACCTCAGAAAACATATACAGTATAAAAAGAAGCACCACCTCTCCTACTTGCTATAATGGGCTATCACTAGAGAATCTTGCATGTGGTACTTCATGGCATGCTTGGTGATGCCCACTGCTTCCCTAAAATGTGCCATGGCCCCATTCTACTATTAGTTGTTCAATGTGGAGAAAAAATATCACTGGGTTTTTATTTTAAACAAAAGTCTCTTGGGGTGTTATTTTACAAAGGTAAAGAGCATTATAAACCCTATCACAGATATAAGAAAGAACTCCCTGCCCTGCTTATGAGCCCCTTTTAAACCACCAGACCAGAATCCCTCTCAACACTGGGGACATGGCACTAGAGAAAGACACCAAGAGAAACCGTCCCCTGGCAGGTCATGCCAGCAGCCTACCCAGAGTCCCTGCCATGTTCCTGGGAATATCTGCTTCAAGCAGGCTGAGAACAGGCTGTGTCAGTGTGGGGCTGGCTATCTGTTTTACACCTGGCTGCAAAACCCGGGTTCTTTTCTGCTTAAAATTCCATAAAGACCAACATGTCCTGAGAAGAGCATGAGGTTTTCAAGACCACATCAGCCCAAATAACCCTCACAGCATCATATCAAAGCCCTGGCAGTGCAAGATTGGCCTGCCACCTCAGTGCCCCAGATGCAGTGGCCAGGTACCCCAGAGGCCACTCCTGCCAGCCAGCTCCCTGCTCCCACTGCACTGCCCACACATCGGGGCCAGCCACTTCGAAAGCCTTGACCACCCAGAGCTGAAAACAAGGACAGAAGGAAACCAAGGATTATTGCCCCAAGGTAGTGTGAAAAATCAAACTACTTCCATGCTAGGATAAGTTTTGTGGTAGAACATAAGCTCTTTGCAGCAAGCAGGAACTCTTCAACTGAATCCCTAATTTCTCTGGAAATCTAGCCCTACTGCATAACTCCCATGGAATCCAATATCTGTCTTCTTACACACAGGGGTGGGATAACAAACTCAGCAGTTTTGCCTAAGTGCTGGCAATAACCTCTGTCCTACCATGAGCAGCCAAGGAACTGACTCTTATTGCTGTGCTTCAGGCATCAGATTTCTTAAAAAACACAAACACATATATGTGGGATTTTTTTCAATAAAGATCTGAATATTTAGCATTCGACTCCATGAACTGTAATGCAAGTTTAACTGTTGCATTTGTTTTATGGGAACTAGTTCAGTGGGTTGGATTTGTTCCTATTGTTTGTAAAAGTAACAGAAATAATGAAACTCCAAATTATTCTCTTATAAAAAGAACAAGTAAAACCAAAACACAGATGCTGAATGGGGTGATATTGGGTGATGAATTAATGCTATCGAAGTGCTTTAGGAACTCTTCCACAAATTCAGGATTTTAAACGGTGCTAAAGGCAGTGCACAACTACAACTTCAGACTGCGCCAAGTTGCCTCATGAGGCAGAGACTGCCGTTGGCTGGGTGTTCCTGCTATAAATTACTGGCACTGGAAACCAAAAAGCTGAATGCTGAAGTCAGAGGACATTTTACAAGTGTCAGAAAAACAAAGAGAGAATCAAGTTAGTCCAGGCTTTGTTGTCCATTTGAGGCAGCCCTGCCTGTATTTCCAGGGTATATCACAAGTTGATACCTAAGTGGTATCACACAATCAGACATGTGTGACACTGGCTGACTGCAGAAAAAGCCAAGGACTGGCTCCTGCTGGTCTTCTGGAGCGGACAAACTCTTTGCCTGCTTTCACTGCCCACTGGTTTCCCTTGCATTCCTTTTCCTCTTCCTCCCCAGCCAACAGAGCTGCCCCAGCCTGCGGTGAAGCCACAATCCCATGTTTGTGGGACCACAGCCAGTTGCCTTGGAAATGACAACTTAGCTGCAGAACCGCGCTGCAGGAAGGACCAAGCGTCTGGGGGTTAGCAACACATGCTCCTGCCTGTGTGACTGCACAGGAGGGTGAAAATGCAGGGTCTTTGCATGGCTGAGCAGTGAGGAAGGACGTGGAGGAGGCCTCCACAGGCTTCTGGTTGACCTTCCCAGGCACCAGGCACAAAGTGTAAGGCTCCTTCCCGGCTCCTCAAAGCCCTGTTGCCTCTGCAGACGCCCAGTATTGCGGCTCTCCAGTACCTGTTCACACATCACCAGCCTTCTGTGAACATCCTGGCCACAGGAATTCAAAGGGTGTTGTCTGTGACCTACAGAGAAACTATCTTACTTCATAATAGTGAAGTGAACATAGTAATCTGCTCTGGCTAAACAAATGGCATGACTGCTCTCAAAGAAAACTGCAGGATACTTCACAAGGGTAGAGTCCACACTGGCTATTACTGATGAAAACCTGCACTCAGTTAAATCACTCTTGTTACAAACAGTCTCTGTGAATAGCCCAGATCAGCACTGAATCTGGCCCCCCAGCATTGTTCCTCCAAATCTTAAGTGTTGTGCAACAACTCTTCTGCAGCAGAACCCAGTAGCAGGGAAATGGACCTCCTGCTTTGAGCAAAGAGCACCTGAAGGGCACATCTCTTGTTCCCCAGGAAGCCCATCAGCCCATAGAGGCAGCTTCCCATAGCCACGGCCTCCACAGTAGTCCCCCTGGCCCCTACCTTTAATGACTGTCACTCTCCTGTCCCTAAATCCACTGGCAAAGCTCAAATTCCCACCGACAGAGCAAAGGCGCAGCTCCCAACTGCTCTGAGCTATATCCCCACTATGACTTCAATGCACGCCAACATACAGCCCTTCCAATAGACTCCGTGATAAAACAAAGTGAGGTTGGACCATGTGCCTGGGCCTGTATTATGCTGTCCAGCTGCATGACACCACGTGTTATCAGCAGGCATTTATTCACTGCAGTTGTCTCCCTGTAGAAAAGTTGGTGCTTTAATCGTAATTAATGTCAATATAGGAAAAAAACAAACCAAACAAACAAACAAAAACCAAAACAAACATACAAAAAACCAAACACCAAAATAAACAAACAAACAAACAAAAAAGGTGTTTTGGTCTGTTGTACTTCCAAGAAACTGTTCACTGCAAAAAATAGAAGATAGATCTCTGTCTGTTGCCCTGGGTGTAGGCAAGTCTCTTACCTTCAGCTTCTCTCATAAACAAGTTGCTTGGGCAAGAGTAGATGACTTGAGCTCTCTCACTGTTTCTTAATCTGTGAAATTACTCAAAGTTCAATTTGCCTTGACAAAAGTGCCTTTGTGTACTTTTGTACAAGTACAAGACTTTGTGTCTGCAGAATCCAACACAGGCAAACTCCTCATGGCTGTGCAGGCACTGGGGCTCAGTGTGCACAGTTCGTTTCCCATCGGACTGTCCTATTCTGAGACACCCCAAAGCTTCAAAGCCACACTACCAAGTCATACAATTCCTTCTAACCATGCACACACAAAAACAAACGTATGAAGTTGCCCACCCTATTAGGCAAGATGCGCAGATAAACGGGGTTTGGTTCCTGATGCTTATCAGCTGAAGGCCTCAGAGGAAGAAATCTAGAGGTAGAAATCATCAGGAAGAGAGGAGCTGCTGAAGGAAATCCTCAGCTACGGAAGGCCGGAGATAAGGGTCTATATAAGACCCTAAAAGGGAACAAGACTTTTTTTAAATTTTTGGCTGATAAAGAAAAGCTCACAGAAGAGCATGCAGACAGGCTGTCAGGAGCTTCAGCTTCTTTTCCAACAAGCAGCAGCATAAAATTGTTAATGCAGTGGTCAGTTCTGCAGCTGCTACTTAAACCACGTGGACAAGGTTGGTACTGACAGGAATAATGTTAATTTTGTTCCTGACTCTGTAAGACAGCTGTAAAGGAGCAAAGCTCAAGAACATGAATTGAGAAGCATGCCAGCAAGAAAACAAAAAGCAGAGGCTGAAGAAATTAAAGTGCCATGAAGAAAGCTCAAAGTAAGCATTGCCTAGCTAGACATTCCTATGGAAGACAGCAGGCACTTAGCCTGATGCTTTTCCCCAAAACTGAGACAGCCCAAGTCATCACAGTTTAATGCCGTGCTTCCACTAGGCTCAAGCTGGTGAGGTTAGGCCTCCAGATCACAAATGTCTGCCATTTATCAGGGTTTGCACTCCAGACCCAAGTGGAGGTTTCTGCAGAACCCCAAGACAACCACTCCATCTCTTTGTGCTAAGATGCAGGTGATTTTTCACTCCATCTTCAAAAATGGGGGGAAGAGGGAGTGGTTTGCCACTGTTCAGGGTTGAAAAAGTGACCTTAAGGTGTCTATTAAAAAGTTCAGCCTCTAACAAACTTATTGACCAACAGCAGCAAATAGCCGTACTTGCCTGATGCAAAAATGAGCCACAGGACCACTGAAATCCCAACCAAGACATTCATTCAACACTATTAACTTAATCGTCTTCTTGCCCAACTGCTAGTGCAAACGGGACCAGAACCAGCACAGCAAACCATCTCGCCCTCCAGCAGCAGGACTATGCTGTGGAGCTGGATGGATTCGTTTATCACTTTCACTCTGGTGTAAGTTGAGAAACTTTGTGCCTGGTGATACCTTCAATACTGCCACTTCCAGATCAATGCGCCGTCCCCCACTGCTGGTGTGGTACTTCTAGTTTGTGTCCATGAGAGATAAGGATTTGCCTGGTTTGGAGTAACAGCTCCAAAATCCCCACTGTTTCTTTTTCCATGTTCGGTGGCGCAGGAGTAGGTATTCTTTCATATAAGTATAAAAGAGCTACTGCAGCAAACCGAGCCAGCGGCTCTGACTCTCCCGGTGCCGCGGTGAGACCGCCGACATCCCGCTCGGCGGGCGGAGCTCCGCGCACCGGGGACGGCCGCGACGCTGCCTTGCCGCGGGGGACGCTGCGGGCAGCCGGGGCGGAGGAGCCACCGCGGCACCCCAGCGGCTCCTCCTGAGCCAGCCCCCGGGGCGAGCGGCGGCCAGACCCACCCGCGGCCCCGCACCGCCGCCCGAGACCCCGCCCCGGG
>VWPU01027216.1:0-13415 GCA_013398955.1 Callaeas wilsoni
TCCGCACCGCACCGCACCGGACGGACGGGCACGGACCGGCGGCCCCGCCCCGCGGAAGTCCCGCCCCGCCCCAGCTCCCGGCACACACGGCATTGCTTTGCACAGCCTGTCAGGAACCGTCATTTTTATTTTTGGTTGAAGAGGCCAGAATGGAGAAAAATGTCAGATACACATTCGCAGCCGAGAACCCCACTCGTGTGTGGCAGCAGCAGGGACGGTCCGAGGAGGCAGGAGGTCACAGGGACAGGGAAGGTCACATGACTGAGTCGGTCCAAGTGCACAAAATACCGAGGAATGAGGACAGTTGCCATTAGACTTTCCAGGTTTGGTGGTTTGATCCGTTTCACTGTCCTTATGACTGACTACAGGATGTGCCAACGTGGCCCATCTTTCCTCTGCATTCAATGTTGCCTTTTCTAAACAGAATCTTTTTGTCAAGTCTCACTTCATGGTTTTTGGACTCTGCTACAGAGCACAGAAAGATAGTTTTAACAAACAGCCTATGGAAAACAGACACAGCCATATCTCAAGGCACGGATCATCTGCCTTCCCAATTCTGTTCCACCTTCCCATGAATCCAAGTATTAATACACCTCCCACCAGCTGAAATCACACATTTGCTCTAAGTCAGGGCCTCATATGCAAAGACAACAGCACTTCAGGTCTCTATCCTTCTGCAATCATCTTCACAAGAGGTGGGGCACAGAGTTCATGTTCCAAATTACTTCCTAAACCTTAAGACATTTCTTTACTGCTTTCTCCCCACAAGAAAGTCACTTTGGTGACTTCTGTACTGAAATGGAGACGATTCTTGGTGGGCACTCTGCCACACATAACAAAAGAAAAACAAAAAACAATTCACTAAGTTAGTAGAGGCAAAATCCGCAGAAAGAACAAAAAATAAATTTACATCTCTATCCCATTTTGTTGTCAGACTCTTGCTGTGTTCCATTTACACCATGACTAACCAGGTCCATAAGAAAAATAAGAAATTAACTATGAAATAAATAGATGCTGACACTTGTGGGATTTCAGGGTGTTACAATTCATCATTTTTCCTGCTTTCTCCTCCAGCTTCTGCCTTCTCTTTCTTGGACCCTGTGAAATGAAGCGAACTCAGTTTCACACTGCAGTGGTTTTCAGAGTGTGCAAAGCAGCACTGAGAGTCTCTGACATTTGCAAAATTTGCCACAAAACTTGCAGTCCAGGGTACAGAGGTTTTGGGGGTTGATACTCAGCTCCATGGAGCTGAAGACATGAACTCTCTGCCCCTGGTAACAGTGCTGGCCTGGCAGCAGGAGCGGCACAGCAGCCCTCAAGCAGAGCCAGTCTCACAGCCATGGGACTGGCTGCAAACTGCAGGAACAGGGCCACAAAGCAGCAGTGGTGCGTAAGAATTCCACCCTGAACAACAAAAACATAGGAACAGCAAGGAACCAAAATATGTCTTCCTGTTTGCAGAATTAACAGTGGATCAGCAGTCAGTGGTTCTACCATCATACCACCTCTTACAGCTAAAAATCTGCAAAGGAGCCCCCAGACACCTTGCACTTGCAGCTCCCAAGTTCCAGATCATTAGCAAAACATTTACCCACCGGAGTCTGATGCAGGCTTATCATTTACTGCTGCTTTCTCAGCTGTAGGAGGTTCCTTGGCTGGATCAATATCCCCCGGATTGTCTATGTTTAAAGAAAAAAGAAACAAAAGTCAAGGGAGAACACACAAGAGACAAGGTGCAAAGAGATTAGGTGAATAAAGGTGAGGTTAAACCAGCCAGCTGTGGTGCCTCAGCAGGACTGTAATAGTTCACTCTCACAGTGGATCACTCTATAACACCCAAAAGAAGCACTACAAAACTGCTCTGTATTCCCCTCTGAGTGCCAGGCTTTATGTCCCCAGAAGCCCTGGAGACTGACTGGTTGCACAGGCAGATGACCTTTGGAGTTGAGACTAGGAGTGGGATCCTTTGCTCAGACCAGAGGAACCAGCAGGAATGCTGGCAAACAGCACTCCAGATTTTAAAGGACCAAAACACTTGGGACCTGAGGATCTTAGAAAGTTCAAAAAACTCTAAGTCCTAGTGCCCCAAAAGACTTTTTTTTTCCTGGGGTCCATCTAGGCCACAAACCTTTCTCATCAACAATTCGTTCTACTCATTGATCTAGGACAGGACCTTGAGTATTGGGCTCTGTACACTGAAGTGCAGCCAATGGCTTATCTTTCCTAGAAGTCAACAAGCCAGCAAGATAGGTACTAATTATCCTGGAAAACTTATAAATAATTCCTGTTTCTTCACAAAAAACCCAAACAAATGGCGGGGGTAAAAGGACACTGCAATACATGGATTTTCCCATCTGTCTTTGAAAATTAAGAGCAAACTCACTTAATCTCACAGTTAACTATTGTCCTCCATTCTTTAGCTCCATTTCATTAAGAGAAACACCACGTGTTACATGTGGTAATTACATAATAGGGAGTTACATACATGCTCCCAGCCTGCTACTTACCTTCTTGTTTCCCCTCCGTGGGAGGGATAGTATTCTCCGTCTCAGGGACTGCTGTAGCATTCTTGTCTGAATCAGTTTTTGTGGCATTCTTCTCCCTTTTGGGCTTGGGTTTTGCAAACTTGGCTTTATTCAGAAGATACTGCACTTCCCTGTCCAGGGCTGCTATCTTGAACTCTATATCTTTAGAGAGCAGCACAGGTTTCTCAGTAGGAGTAAGCTTGTTCTGTTCAGCCAGCGTCTCATTTTTCCAAATCTGTGGGACGCGAGGGAAGAGGTGCTTTTGGAATGCTTCTGGGTTCCAGGAACTGCTGTGTATCACAGTATCTCAAAGTCACTGCCCCTGGCTATTCTGCTTTACTCAGGACAGCTCTCCTCCGTGCTACATTTTCACCAACATCTCAGTTACCCAGACATAGGACAAAGAGAAATAAAACCCAGCGCCTGCCTTTAAGATACGAGTGCAGTCAGATCACTGGGCTGCACCCCCACCCTGGAGACAATTCTGCATGCAACACAGGAACCACAATTGCCCCAGACATGATGGGGTCAGGCTGGGCATTAGAAAACACTGAAACACATGAATGGTTTGCTGGTGGCACGAAAACAAAACATGCACATTCTACTCCATGACCTTGAGTGAAAGTACAGGGCAGGAAATACAACCCGAACTGCCACCTCACCCTCCCCCAGCATCGCTCCATCTTTTAGTACCGTTGTTTCGTTGATGGCTTTTTCCAGTGTACTCAGCTCCACTTCTGTGAATATCTGGTCAGACTCTGGAATCATTCGGGCTCCCCTTGTAGATAAGAAAGCTTATTTTTGTTAAGCCAAGTAGACTGCACCTTGGCAGCTCTGTGGTTACAGCTCCAGTAATACAAAAACATCACAACAATCATGCTGGACCCCTCCTGCCCTCCATCTTGGACAGAGCTCACGTGCGCCTGTTCACAGTCCCGCAGAACACGACACCAGGGAGCAGGGTTCTGCTTGCCGTTTCTCAAGAAGTGCCACTGACTTTCACATTTGCTCTGGTCTCATTCTACTGGCAGCTCCTACATGACATTCCTTCCCAAAAGCCTCCCCTTACCTGAGAAAGATGGTGGAGTGATTGAGCAGACTTTCCAGAGCAGCCAGGCGTTCTGGCCACTTTCTCCTTTCCTCAACACGGAAGAAAAGGTTCCTACAAAGCTTTTTCAGCTCTGAAAGCTTGTCTTTGAGCTCCTGAAAATGGGGGAGAGGAGAAAGGAGACAGTTTGACCACTGTCTAGCATTGGCAACTTCAGAAGTAATAACCGCATTTGTTGTTTGCGCTATCAAATATACCACTTCAGTGCCGTAAGAAGAGCCACATGACTAAGCTTTCAGTGGAATCAACAGGTTCCTGCCAAAGCTCTTGTAGAAACATCCACGGCTGGGACAACTTCTTATTTTCTTCTGTGCATAATGCATTCAGGAAGCAAGAAACTCTCAAGAACCAGATTACAAAGGCTCTGTCAGCCTCTGTGGTCATTTCCACGTCAGTGACAGCTGACTAGTATCCTGACTGCACACAGCAATACCTTTGTTGCAGCTGCATAGCCCTCCTCCTCCATCCAACTGGAAGCCTCACTAAGCTTTTTGGAAATTTCTTCTCTCTGTTCCTCTGTTGAGACAAACTGATACTCCTCTTGGTAAAGCTTGTCCTAAAAAAACAGAGCAAGCACTCTGGTCAAACATCACTGAGCCTGGAAGCATAAAAGAACCAGAGCACTCACTTGCAACTGGGCTGGGGTGCTGCCTGCACTCTCTCAAATCTGAGCTCTGCTCCTAGCATTGCCAGGAGCACAGTGGTAATACACCAGATATAGATACACCCACAACCCATGATGGCAACGCTGCAACAGTCATTATTTCACACACACTTAACACTAGCTGCTTCTTCTGCACAACAGTTCCTGAGAAGCTGTAGCTTCTTTACAGTCTGGGGGCAATTGTTCAATGTGCTAGATATGCTGAAGGGAAGGTTCATTTTGTATTGAGGAAACGTGGGCCTGGGAAGCCTAATAGCATCAGAAAAAGTGACTGAAAGACAAAACCTGGGCCTTTCAAATCTGCTTCCCCCAGCTCAAACAACTCCCCTGCACTCAGATAAGCCAAAAGCTGTGCAAAACACCACCTCTCTTACCTGGGTCTCAAAGATGAATGACTCCAAGCTGTTGGCTGATTTTTCTCTTTCCTGTTTCTCTAGATCTCTGATCGTCAAGTCTTGGAGTCTAATATGCAAAGAGAACAGAAATCAAAGACAGCAAGTGCCTTTGGTTGAGCAGCACATCGCACACACCAGCTTCTGAGGTCAGCAGCATTCTATGTGAGCCATCACCATTCCAAAGCAGTTCACTTCCTTTATTTAGAGTTCTAACCTAGCACAGCCATTTCAAACCTACTTTTTCATCGAGCTCTTCAGTTCATCTTCCACCAGGTCAGGCACATCATTTACATCCAGCTCCATGGTGATCTCATGGACAAGCTTCTGCTTCTTGGGTGCTTTGATCTTCTCTTCCTCTGTTTTGGTAGCTGTGCTGTCACTGGAACTTTTGGACGGTTCCTCCTCTTTTGCAGTTTCTCTACCTTCTTTGGGAGTCTGTAACACAAAGTACGTTCTTAAGCAAGAAAACAGACTTTCAGATTCCTCAACTTTTTTCAAAGGCAGGGCACTTCAGAGAAGGGAGAATTCCACTGAGGAAACTTAGGTACTAAAACCAGTCCCATTCCTTCAACCTGATGCTCACCTGAGGCTCTAATTTCTCTCCTTCTTCTTTTCTCTGTGACTCTACTTTTGGAGAGGCAGTTTCTGCTTGACCTGAAGGCTGCTGTTTCTCTTGTCCCTGCTCTTCACCAGCATCTGCAGTACTGCTTTTCTGGTCTTGTTTCTCCCCCTGCTCTTCTTTACCTGTTTCTGCTAGGCTCTCTTCCTCTTCCTGGTCATCACAAGCAAGTAAAGGGGAAAGTAAAACAATGTTTTAAATGTAGAAATTCCATGCAATGTTTCACGGAACAGGTAATTCTACATAATTGCCACAGCAAGACAAAAGGGCTTCCTTCCAGTAGCAGTCACTCTGGGCCTCACCTGAACTGAGTCTGTCAGGTTCTCTCCGGTCTCTGGTGCAGGGCCACCACCCCCAAACAGGCTTGAGATGGTGTTTCCAAGTTCTGTTGATGGGAGACAAAAATTTCAGAATGTTATGTATCCAGAGGAAGAAAGTAATCTTCAGCTCTCAGTCCTTCCCCACACAACTACAATGACCACCGACAGGCTCCCTTGGTGGTGTAGGTAAGCTTCACACACTCCAGACTCTTACTTCTCCAACCTCCCTCTGTGTCCTTTTGTGCACAGACAGCCACAAATGCAGTTAGACTGTGTAACTTCCACACCTCAAACCCAAAGAAACACAACACTTGTAGTTATCTCAGTCACTACAGGTAACGAAACAGCCAGTATGAATATCAAAGTTCAGCATTTACTTGTCAGTGTTGACTCCTCCTCCAGCTTGTCTTCCACCAAGGTCTCAAACACAGATTCCACCTTGGAAATAGAAGCTCAGGATTAGTTTTAAGCAGGGACCAGAGAGAGGGACAGAACTGAAAAATACATCAGCTGACAACCATCCCCCATGGGTGGTGCTTACCCGGTCAAGACTCAGTACACCACTCTCATCCATGTTGAAGTGTGCTTTGATGCCTTTGGATTCATAGTCCGAGTGCTTCTTGAAACTGTCCCCAACTCCCTTTAGCCTCACAGTAGTGAGATTGAGAGAACCAAAAACTCTGATAACACGGAGACAAAAGCAGAGAGAAAACTCAGGATAATAGTGCTGCAGAACAGTGAATCCTTCCTCACGCTCATGCTGATGGCGATGGGCAACTGCACAAAGCAGGAACTGGCAGGGCTCGGTTTGCTAAAGGACATGCAGCTCAGAGAACAGATGTGCCAGTGCCAGTCAGACACGCTGGCAATGCATTCCAGCATTGCCACAGAGCTGCCAGCTTGGGTGCTGGGCTAAACTCACCGCAGGTCATCCTGGTTCAGGAATGTCAGATCTCCATAGTTGACATAGAACTCAAAGTCATCCGTGTAGCGGTTGAAAGTGATTACTTTGCGCTGGGGATAGGGCGCCATGCGCTGGAACAAAATCCTCTTGTTATGCTTTAAACTCCTGGATTTATCATCCTCCTCAACTTCACGAGTAAACTCCACCTGCATCACAAACAGAAAATAAGACTCAGCAACTGCGAACTGTGGCATCTTCAACCAGCAGTGTTTGGCTGCACTGCCTCATGCAAAAGTTGGGGGACAGGCAAATATTCAACTGATATTTGCATATGCCTGGCTCCTTGGATACTCCATTTCTATTATAAACAAGACTTCTGCTTTATTAGATTGGCAGAAAGATCTCCAGAGCTTCCATACTCAAAGGAAGCCGACAGGTTCCAACCGGGATCGTTTCTCCCAGCACAGCCTCATACCTTGCATAAGAGAAGGAAAGCCAAAGGTTACCTGGATAGGAAACACAGCAGCATCCCGAACAATGAAGGGCTTCACCTTAAAGGCTTTGCTCAGAGCAGCTGCCTGGTAGACTGCACCCATAGCAGCAGCCTCATCAGCATTGATATTCTTGCCCAGCTCTTCTCTACAAAGGGAAAAGCAACAAACATGAAGTTTGCAGCCTCTGCGTAAACAGCAGCTTGTCAATGGGAGACAGACTAGAAGGGGGCCTCACATACTCACTTGCCCACAGCTTTCAGCAAAACCTCCTGCACTTTGGGGACCCGTGTGGCACCGCCAACTAGAATCACCTGGTCAATTCCATCCTAGGGATTGGAAACAGTCACCTTGTCTTAAGAAAGCAATTTTGGAAAGCTCAGTCCAGAGCTTCCTTATGCTCCTTCCCTGGTCACCACGTGCTGACATGGTGCTCTGAGAACACCCACACTACACCCTGCTGTCCCCGCGCAGGCCAGCGCCCAAGAGATCTCAGACGGACATCAGCCATGCCAACAACGAGGCACCTGGGGTCAGGTCTGTCAAACAGTGACAATGTGACTGTGGCTTCAAGCCACCTGAAACATGGGGCTTGACTCAAAATTAGACAAACTATAGTTCAATGCCAGAGGAGACCATGACCCCAAGAGCCAGTTGGATCTGAACAGACAGAGATCCAGATCTCAAGACGTAATTCAGTCTCTTGCACTGAATATCAGAGCCCAAAGCTGCTCAAGAGTCATGGCACCCTGGAAAGTGAGCATTTAACCCCGCAGTGACTCCCTCCAAAGGACTGCCTCAGGTTTGGTCCAACTGCAGCCCACAACAGGGCTCCCTTCAGGGACTGTGCAAAGGAGAAGCCCGAACACCAATAATTCTGTTTCCAGACTCATCCAGTTAAAACTTAAGAAGTGAGACCAGAACCAGTATCCAGGACAAAAAGAGGAAACATCATTATTTCAAACCTACAGCACAAGAGTAAAGTGATTTAAGACAAAGAAGCCCCTCCTCCAAGTCCTAAATTTCTAGTGGATAGGGCAGGGGAAGTGTGACACACTCCTGCTTGACACTGCAGCAGGCAAACTCTCTGTAGCACCAACATCACTGTCACAATAGCAGGCATCTACCTCCCAACAGTCCTGATAACACAACCACTGATGCCTCAATCATGATGTGACAGCAGCTCCAAACACAGAAGCTTCAGGCTTGGTAATGCATTTTCTTAAACACACCATGTTCATCTCTGCGCTACTCAGAGCCTGCTGCACGGGTCCTGGGACGCGCTTGAACAAGTCAGAGCACAAATCCTCAAATTCTTGTCTTGAGACCTTGGCTTTGAAGTCTATGTCATCCAGTAGTCCCTCAATCTGTCCAGGAAAAAAAACCAGCCAGAATGAAATTAATTGTGGAGCATTCTCCAAGCAAAATCTTTGCCCAGTGTGCAAGAAGTTCTGGCTTTTGTAACACACAACAGACCTGACCACACTCATCTGAACCCTACCATTGCTAAGGTGATGAGAGGACGGAACTATGGGTGTAACGGACAGCTTCTCTCAGTGAAAGTTTATTTAACATACTTGACACGAATAGCTCTTCTTCAATCCACTCAATCACTGGTGCTACCAAGTGGGCACAAGTTGAGAGGGACCACCAGGAGCGATGCTCCTCAGCAGACCTGCGCTGCAGAGGGACAGTGTTCCCTTACACCAGTCCTCAACCCACCCCACACTTAGCCCAAAAAGAGCAGGAGCTCCCAGCAGAAGGTCAGACCTGCGCCATGTGGTCAGCATTCGCACTCAGCACAGTTTTCAGGCGGTTGGCCTCCTTCAGCAGCTTGGCCATGGCCCGAGGATTCTTCTGGACATCTTTTGAAGGGTGCTGCTCATTAAAGAGCTTTGCCAAGTACTCCCGGAGACGAAGCTCCATCTCTAAACCTCCAAGAGTACGGTCAAACCTGAGCAAAAGAATGAACAGAGGTGTAATAACCAAAATCAAACTGAAATACCAACAAATTTCATGTATTATTTCACAAATATGCAGAGCAGCAAGTGGTCAAAAGTAGCTGCAGTATCATCAGCTGTGATGGCTGTGAAAGAGCAATGGTTGTCCCCAAAATAACACATTATAATGAAAGAAAAAAAGCTAGAAATAAGAGAATAGCCACCACAACAGCCTTTCAACAGGAAATTTCATTATATTTTAGGTAAATGCCTCATTGACAAGCATGTTAAACAGCTGAGAAGCCAAAGGACAACTGTCCCAGGTATTTTCTTGAAAACAGCAATATAAATGCTTTGGAGTTAAAATTGCTGGGCTGAGTATGCACAGCACCCCCCTCTTTATTTGGCAATCCATTAAGTACACTGCATTTTCATTCTTCTCTAGAAGTATATTCCGCTTTTTCCAACTGATACCCTCTGTAAGATTACATGAAATGGAATAGGCTTAGATGGCTTGAGGCTATCAAAAAGCAAGCTTAAAGCAAACTAAGCACACTGGTTCCCTCCTGGGCTCCTGGAAGTTCTCAGTCACCTTCTGCAAAAGACAGCAACACCAAAATTATTCCCAGCTGGAGCCTTCTTGCTCCGAATGTTTTCCCCTCAGCCATCCAAATTACTCTACTGAAGCCTCACTGCAAAATTCTACATGACGAAGAGACTGTGAAACAAATGGTTTCTTTCCTGAGACCTGTGGGATTTGTGCAACTCGTGTGGAATTCTTACCCAATGCCTTGGATCTGCAACTGAGGTTGGGTTCCCAAGTCCTTAGTTTTCACTGTCTGATACGTAACAATAGTACAAACTGTGCTTCCTGCTCCCATGTCATAAAACATGATATTCTGAAAAGAAAAGCTGGGACAGTGAAGCAGAAACACCTGGATATCCCCCACGACTAAGGAAATAACCCTTTCAGCATGATACAGGCCACAACTATCCACTCCCCTGACTTGATAGCCTAAGGGCAGGACTCATATTTTGACCAAACACAGGTGACGTTCAGGGTCATGTTTGACAGAAGGAGACAAGAAAACTTCCAATCTAGTTCATAGTTCAAAACCCGAAGTTTTGCTCTTTCTTCAGCCTCAGGAAAATCAAGTACTTCTGAGTTGGTTTTCCAATACTTCAAGTAATCGCTCCTGTTACGTCCCCCAGCTGATGGGCAAGAACAAATACGGGTTTACAAAATGGGAACTCCCAGCACCTGCCCTCACTCCAGAAGCTTTCAGGCTTCACCATACACGCACAGAGGGTTTAATCTCTTAGTCTTGTTGATGAACACATGGAAACAGAGGAGACTGCTTGATCAGCAGAGGCCACTTTAAGTTCTTTGGATTTTTTCTGCAGCACTTTCTCCCCTGCACGCAGGTGACTTGGCAGGGCTCTTTGCATCTCCCAAATGCACCTACCTGTGCCGTGGCATTGATGTCTTTCCTCCTAAAAACCCCATAGTTCAATGCTACAGCTGTGTTGTCGTTGATCAGCTGCAGCACCTTGAGGTCAGCCATGCGGGCGGCATGCAGAACTGCTCTCCTCTCTGCTTGGTTGAAGTAGGCAGGAACTGTGATCACTGCATCTTTGATGGGCTGCTCTGAAACAGTTGCAGGGAACTCTGCATCAGTGTAGCCACATGCAAAGACTAGTTGAGATGGAGTGACAGCAACAAACCCAGAGGACCCAAGGTGAAGACTCGCACAGAATGCAACCCTGCAGCAGCAGCCAGGATGACTAGGGACAAGTCTCTGTATCCTGCTGAAACCAAGCAGAGCTGGTATATCCGCACAAAGCCACAAGTCTTTCATATGTCAGGATACTCTCAAATGCTCTGGGCAGCCTTCCATTTCAACAAATACTATTTTCATGTTGTCACTGGATCATACTCACTGTCCAGTAAGAAGTCTTTGGACTGGCTGTAGTGTCACTGACCACATGACAAAGCCTCCTAGTAATTTATCCACTTTTCATTAACATGGTACTTCATTAGCAACACAGCATGAAATATGCATGACAGCCTCTTCTCTGTTAGCAAGTTTCACAGCAAAAGGCCATTTTCGCTCTTTTAGTTCAGCTCCAACAGCAAGTTTCCATCCAAAACAGCTACAGCACAGACTTCACAGAGCCACTTCCATCCTCCCCTGCAGCCACCTCCCATGTGCCTCCACTCTGATCACACATGAGAGAAAGAAAACACTTTTGTCCAGAGACTGCCTGTAAGGCTCCTTCATTGCAAGGCTAGCTGGTAAATGGGGTGTCTGCCCCCAAGAGTAGGGTTAAGATCCCAAACTTGCATCATATTAGAAACAAGTGATAACTGGATAGCTGCTAACTCTTGCTTACAGCCTACAGCTGGAGAGAACCAACATCCCGCTTCTAAAAACCCTGAGTTTCTGAACGCTTTTGGTCTCTACTCGAATCCTATAATGTACAAACACATACACACACAGACAAGAAAAAGCTAAATCCTTCCAACCTGCAAATTCCTCAGCCAGACCACGTGAATAGTTCAGGACCATCCCCAGCATCTCCTCGGGGGAATACTGTATCGTTCTACAATGGGAAAGAAAATGATGACATCAACAGTGAGCTGCAGAAGCCTGGCAGCTAAAGTCTATCCCAAAAAGAACATAAAAGCAGCCACTTACGGGGACAGCTTGAAGATAACAGTCTGTCTTGTCTCATCCTTCACCAGCTCGTGCTCTGGGAATCGGGACTTGTACAGCACCACGTGGGGATTATCAATCCGCTTACCCAGCAGATCCTGGAAGTATCGGAATGCCACCTTGGGTGTTCTTATGGACTGCAGAAAAAAAACTCCACATCACCCACTTGCACACCTTCAGTTACACTGTTCTCAAACTAACCCCTCCCAGACTATGAGGGGAACAACTCTTGCTATGGGAGTAGGAGCACACAGCCACTACACAGAGCCAGTAACGCATCAAGGAGATGAGAAGCACAGCACAACAACCTAACACCGGCTCGGACGTTTATCACAACGCGGCATACGTGTATTCTGCCAACAGGAACTCTTACCATCCCCAGCGCACTGTCGCCAAAGAGACGCTCATTCTCCTTCAAGGAAACAGCCACGGGTGTTTTCCTTCGTGACTCCCTGAGGAGAGAGAGGGAGGAATAAACCAGTTGAAACAGGTGAACATTCCAGTGTCCAGTGAAGAAGGATGTTGTTCCCTTTCCAGAAGGACTAAGGGAAGGTGCTTGGATACCTGCTCTGGAGAGAGGGGTCAGCCTCTGCTCAGCTGATGGGCTACCAGAGAATCCCCCTCATCCCCTTCAGTGGTTTGATGAGACTATTTTTGCTTTTCTCCACTCATAAGCAAGGCAAGACGGTTCCCTCATTCTATCTATGACTGCCGAATTTCAGGGAAGGTGGGTGACAAATCTCCTTGTTATCTCCAGGCTCTCAGAAACCAAGGACATTCCTGATCGTATGTCCTCTCTCACCTGCAGATTCTTCATTCAGTGGCTTGAGAATGGGCTGCAGCAGCAGCTGAATGCAAGAGGTTTACCTGTGTCACAAATGCGGGCTTTGAACAGCTGCAGCAAAACAAATCTGGCTCTGGGCTCCCTTGTGGGGAGCTAAGAATCAGGGGACAGGTGGCAACTAGGTACCCTTTTGGGATTGCACCACAACGTGTCCTTAACCACGTGGGCTTTCGGCACTCGCTCGAAAGGTACCCACAGCGCACCCAAATACCTAAAAGGTGAGTTAACAAACTGCCCTGGACGATGCCCCACAGCTGCCCACCTGGGGCAAGAGTGAGTCACGAGCCTGCGTGAGAGGATGGGAGCCTTCCTCTGGCCGAGTCCCAGACACCCTAATTTTCCGCCCGCTGCCGGCGCTGGTGGGGAGGGCTACAGGCGCGGCAGGATAGACCGGATCCCCCTCCCGGTACACCTCCCGCGGCAGCACTCGGCGCGCTGCAACAGCCGCTCACTTGTTCAGGACGATCTCCATGGGCACCCCAGGCTTCACGATGGCTATCTTCATCGACTCGCTGCCCACGTCCACCGACATCACCGCCACCGGCTCTGAAAACAAAACCTCGGTGAGAACCTGCTCCCGGCGTAGGCGGACAAGACAAGACCGAGCCCGGACAGGGCGCTAGGGTGGCACTTAAGCACCGGCCGCTCCTCCTCGCTGGCCCCGCACCGTCGGCGTCGCGGCCCAAGCTAGGAGAGCCCGGGGAGCCGCCGCCGCCTCCCTGCATCGCCCCGCACGTACCTGCGGCGGGCAGGAAGCAGAAGAGAAGCAGCCAGGAAAGCGCCCAGCCGGGCAACCGCGCCATGCTCGGCTCAGCGGGACTCGGCACGGCTCAGCTCGGCCCTGCGGGACTCGGCTGGGTTGGGTTCGGCTCGGCCGGACTCGGCTCG
>VWPU01027221.1:0-11621 GCA_013398955.1 Callaeas wilsoni
AGGCGGCGAAGGGGCGGCCGCCCGCGCGGGGCCGCCGGGAGCCGTAGTCCGGGCGTGCGCAGTGCCGGGCGCAGGGCGCGCTGGGAGCGGCGGAGGGGCGGGGGCGGCGCCGGGAGCGGTGAACGGAGTGGGGAACGGGAGAGCGGAGCGCCAAGCAGGGGGGAGAGCGGACCGGTGAGCGGGGCCCGGGAGTGGCTCTTACCGGGTGGCTCTGGGCTCGAGCGGGAGGGGGCAGCCCTGGGCTTACCGCGGGGCCTGTCTGGTGGCGGTAGCAGGACGGGCAGGGCGCCGGAGCGTCTACCCTGAGCCGGACCCTCCGCCCGAGCTCACGGCGGTACTCGGAGTCGGATTCAGAGCGGGGCTCTCTCAGCGCTCTCTAAGCTCGGGGCCGGCCTTGTGTTCTCCCGGTACCATTGGGCGGATCCTGCTGAGCGCCAGCCCGGGGCCGAGGGCGCGGGGCTGGGCGCGGTAGCTGCGGGGCCCTGGGACCAGCCTGAGCGGGGCCGCGCTGCCAGCGCCGCCGCGTTACGCAACGGCAGCTCTGGGGGTCCCGGCCGGGACAGGCTCCCCGAGCCCACCCGCCGCCTCCTTGCTTGATCTCCACCTCCCTTTCCCGCCCCGGGAATCTCTCGGGGGTCCGTCCCGGCGGCTCCGCGCAGGGCGTGACCCAGGTGCGCTCTCCGCAGGCACGGCATGGCGACTGGCACCGGCGAGACGGTAGCAACAGCCTCAGCCACGGCGGCGGCGACGGGAGAACCGGCACACGCGGTGTCGCTGCTGCGGGGTCTGAGCGCGCTGCGGGCCGAGCGGAGCCTGCTGGACGTGACGGTGGTGGCCGGCGGGCGAGAGTTCGGGGCTCACCGCGCCGTTCTGGCCGCTGCCTCGGGGTACTTCCGCGCCATGTTCGGCGGGGCCCTGCGCGAGTCGCGGGCCGAACGCGTGCGGCTGCACGGCGTCGAGCCCGAGTGCCTGGGGCGGCTGCTGGATTTCGCCTACACCGGCCGCGTAGGGCGGCTGGGCCCCGACATCGCCGAGCGCCTGCTGCGTGCCGCCGACCTGCTACAGTTCCCCGCTGTTAAGGAGGCCTGCGGTGCCTGGCTGGCGCGGCAGCTGGAGCCCGCCAACGCCCTGGACATGCAGGACTTTGCGGAGGCCTTCGCCTGCCCAGAGCTGGCAGCTGCCGCCCACCGCTTCGTGCTGCGGCACGTGGGTGAGCTGGGCGCCCAGCTGGAGCGGCTGCCGCTGCCCCGCCTCCTCTCCTACCTGCGGGACGACGGGCTCTGCATCCCCAAGGAGGAGGCCGCCTTTCAGCTGGCACTGCGCTGGGTGCGCGCTGACCCCGCCACCCGTGCCCCGCTGCTGCCCCAGCTCCTGGCCCACGTCCGCCTGCCCTTTGTGCGCCGCTTCTACCTGCTGGCCCACGTGGAGAGCGAGCCGCTGGTGGCCCGCTGCCCTCCCTGCCTGCGCCTCCTACGTGAGGCCCGCGACTTCCAGGCTGCCCGCCTCGACCGCCACGACCGGGGACCCTGTGCCCGCATGCGCCCCCGGCCCTCCACTGGCCTCGCCGAGATCCTTGTCCTCGTCGGTGGCTGCGACCGTGACTGCGATGAGCTTGTCACTGTTGACTGCTACAACCCACGCACCGGCCACTGGCGCTACCTGGCCGAGTTCCCCGAGCACCTGGGAGGGGGCTACAGTGTCGCTGCACTGGGCAACGACATCTATGTCACTGGTAAGGCATACGGGGAATGAGGGGAACCACCAGGGTGGACGGTTCTGTTGCAGACATGTGGGTTGTAGCAGTGACACTTGGCTTTTCCCGGGTAGCAGAGAGTTTGGGACTTGGCTTGGGCGCCTGCAGCCTGCCAGTAGGCACGGAGACTCCTGGAGTCGGTGCTGGATTTAGCAGCTGGTCTCAGTCCAGGCGCTGTTTTGTCATGACTAATGCTGCTGAGCATGCTGGCAGAAATCACAGATCTTGTAGTTAGAACTTTTTAACCGTCACTGAGGACAGGGGTGATGTAAGAAGGTCTTGAGTTTCTCTCTGAAGAAGGTGTTCAGGTTCAGTGCCCCCTGAATGACAAGCTAGGCGCATGCTCGGGGCAGAGGCATGTCGGAAAGCAAAGTTCCTTTGCCAGCCCCTGTGAGTCACAGTACCTTACCCTGCACAAATCCTGCCTCCTTGCTGGGGCTACAATTACTTCTGTCAAGGTGACACCGATATGTAAATTTGGCTGTTAAGCTGCATGCAGATGCCTCCTTTGAACTACATCTCTGTGACAGCTGTAACAAACTGAGGCCCAGGACACTGAGTGCTGTGGAGCAGCGTGCCCTTGGTGTGCAGGACACACTGGCAGAGCTTTGAAGAGCAAGTGTTATGCAGGTGAACAGAAAACTGTGTGTTCTTTAGTCACAAGCAGAAAACAAGGCCGCACTTTTTGGACAGGGTTGTTAAAATGACGGGCTACCACATGGAAGCAGCTTGTTTTTACAGAAGCCCGTGGAGCTTTTATGTCTCGTGGGAGCTTCCTGGAGTGATCCCAGGCAGGTCAGTCCTCCTGGGAGCTGTGTGCAGGCTGCTGCTGGTGATCTTGGGTTGTTCTGGTCAGTGTCAGTGTGATGCAGGCAAGGCTGGGAGGTTCCCAAGCTGCTGGCAGCACCACTGCCTTGGCAGCTTCTGGGCAGCGATGGAGGGGGAGCTGCAAAATGGGAGAGAAGTGAGTGTCAGAGGACAGAGGTAGTGAAACATGAAGGACTCGTTCTGAGTCACAGCTGGATATGGACTAGGAATGACATGGGAGAAATCTTCCCTGGCTTGCTGGGAATGAAACAGTGCAAAACTTCCATTAAAATCCTTGTGGCACCTTGTGGCCGAGCCAAGCTCTCTCCTCTGTTGCCCTCCCCTTTGTGGAGCCACTCTCTGACGTGTGTCGTGCTGTGCCGCAGGGGGCTCGGACGGGTCCAGGCTGTACGACTGTGTCTGGAGGTACAATTCCAGCGTGAACGAGTGGACGGAGGTGTCACCCATGCTGAAAGCCAGGGAGTACCACAGCTCCACGGTCCTGGACGGGCTGCTCTACGTGGTTGCCTCCGACAGCACAGAGCGCTACGACCACACACTGGACAGCTGGGAGGCTCTGCAGCCCATGCTGTACCCCATGGACAACTGCTCCACCACCTCGTGCCGTGGGAAGCTCTTTGCCATCGGCTCCCTGGCTGGCAAAGAGTCCATGGTCATGCAGTGCTATGACCCCGACAGTGACCTCTGGTCCCTTGTCAACTGTGGCCACCTGCCCCCCTGGTCCTTTGCCCCAAAGACCGTCACGCTCAACGGCCTCATGTACTTCATACGGTGAGTAGTGGGAGCAATCACTTCCCTCCCTCCCCGTGTCCCCGTGAGGAGAGCCCGGAGCTTCCCTGGCAAGGTGGATTTTGTGGGTGGTGGAGGGAGGGCTCTGTGTTGGGACTGCACAGCAGTGCTTCCCCTGATGGTGCAGGGAGGGCTGTAACACCGCTTTCCTTGTGTTGGTGGGTCTTAAACAGCTGCCCATAAAATTGTGTGGAAATGTCTGAGTGTAACCCAGGGCTGGAGAACAGGCAGGTGTAAATCTGTCTGAAGTCAGCAGCACTGCTTGGAAATTGGCTTCTTGGTTTCTTCGGCTCCTGGCTCAGCCCCCCTCGTTGCTATAAATAAGCACATAAGCTCGAAGAAAACATTAAACTCTAGTGCAGGAGAGGATGTCTTCTGTCTCAACAGATAAGAGGGCTGAAGATGAAGTGATTGGTCACTATTTTTAAGCACCTTTCCAAATTGGGACTTAATTACCCATCTGAAGCTGTCCTGGTGGCGCAGATACTTCACTTATCCGCTTAATTAAAAATAAACAGGAAGGCATGCTAGGGCTGGAGCATTTCATCTCCCTGTATTGACTCTGAGCAAACAGAGTTCTGTGATGGCCCCCAGGCACTTCTCTTTTTTTAATCTCCTCTTGGCTTTGCATAAAGTAGCAGCTTTGGCCCAAGACTTTTTATTTGATCCTTTCAGGTCCAGCCAAGTGTCTTGCTGGCAGCTGTTCTGGTCAGCTGGTTTCAGTCCATCCTGCCAGCGTGTTGCAGCTGCTCAGCTCCTTGTCACAACCTGATTCTATAGAATTTCCATTTTCTTACCCATTTTAAAATACTGATGATTGACACTTCAGGATTTTCGGATCACTTTGCATCTGCGAGAGTCAGTGAGGCGATCATCGGGGTTAGGTGTTCTTGCCTCGTTTCACGTGCTGCGCGTGGGCTGCTGCTCGTGTAGAGCTGTGGGATAATCTTCGGAGGGCAGAGGAGTAGGTTGCAAGTAAAAGTAGCAAATTGGTTTAATAGCTCAGGCTAAAGGCTCTGAGTGATGATCCTTCATGGTGGGACTAGTTTTATACCTATAAATAAAGCACAGCAGCGAGGTTCAGGTGTTTTCTGCAGTTACCCCAGAGCTGACCCAGAGTGGGGATAGGTGGCCCTGGTCTGGCTGCTGGCCCTGTGTGGAGCTGCCTTGCAGTGTCTCGATCTCATCTGTACCAGGACTGTCTTGGAAGGACTGACAGCGCCTCTCCAGCTGCCCTGACTTTGTCCTCCACACATTCTTGTGTCAGCAGCGCATGTCTCTAAGTCACAAACGTCCCTCACCTGTCACTGTCGCCCTCCTGTCTGGCGAGCAGGGTGGGTGAGAGAAGCCTTGGGGGATTACGCTGCCTCCCCAGCTCTTCTCTCCCCCTGCCTGCCTAAATTTGGCTTTGACGAAGAACTCAAGCAATGTTTCTAGAATGCAGAAGAGTAATTTTGTGCTCTCTTCCCCAGAGATGACTCGGCTGAAGTGGATGTTTACAATCCATCAAAGAACGAATGGGATAAAATCCCTGCCATGCTTCAGGTAGGACATTTGCCCACCTCCAAGTTGTCTTAAGTGTTACAAATAAGTTTAATTTACCTTTGGAAAACCAAGAGCTTTTTAGAATCAGAACCCCTTGCATGTGGAGCTGGTTTAAGTGTGTTGGAGTCACTGGGAAGACAGTCCCGGATGTGGTGGCATGTCTGGGTGTGCAGCCCAGCATGTGAGAGCTGTGGGCAGCACTGGTTCAGAGCCCAGCCTGCAGCTGGTGGGCATGAAGCTCCCTCCAAGGAACAGCTCCTAGATCCCACCTACTCTCTCAATTGGCTGCTGGATCAGGCAAACAGCCCCTGATCGTGGTGTGTATTTATTGTTGTGTTGTAGGTTCATGTTGGAGGGAGCGTGGCTGTGCTGGGCGGGAAGCTCTATGTCTCGGGGGGCTACGATAACACGTTTGAACTCTCAGACGTCCTGGAAGCGTACGACCCCGAGACACGAACGTGGAGCGTCGTGGGCCAGCTCCCCGAGCCCATCTTCTGGCACGGCAGCGTCAGCATATTCCGGCAGTTCATGCCAGAAACCACACAGGAGGACGACAGCATCACGCTGGACAACACCATCAGCTTGAGCAGGCAGAACCAAAACCTTCACAACCAGAACCTCAATGAGCTGCCTTAGCACAGGAAGAGGCTTGACGGAGTCCCTCATCCAGAACCTGGGCTGCTTTGGGAGAAGGCTGACGCAAACCAGTGCTTGGAAACAAAACCATACTGATCACAGAGGGAGCAAGAACTCTGACTGTTGGACGTGATGCCATGGGCCTGCAGGCAGCAAGGCCTCCACTGCTTCCCTCGGGGCAGGAGATGGCACCGCGCTGCCCACAGGGACCCAGGAGCTGATCCCTGGGGAAAGCGCTCGTGCTGAACCGCGCCACAGCACTGCTGCTTACGGCTTGTGACCGGACACCTTTCACTGGGAGCTCCTTCACCCTGTAACTCTTCATGTGCCACCAAACTCCTTCCTTCAGTTTCTTTCTTGGGAGGGGTCTGTCTGGTAGGGCAGTGGTCTGGACACCCCCCTGTATTCTGTGCCTCGGAGGGAGACAGGCTTCCTGTGCACGCGTTGGGATTGAAAGGTAGTTATTTTAGGGGTTTTTTTCTTCTTTTTATTTGGGGTTTGCAGTTTTATTTTGGCCTATGTAGGATTTGCCTTTATACTTGCCCAAGTGCCCTGGCTAGGTGGGCTCTGTTTATCTACCTTCGCTGAAGAGCAGCTGCGTGCAGTTTACTTGTGGAATGTTTCTGGAAGAAGCAAACGGCTGAACCTGCAGCATGGCTCCCTGAGAGCAAGTGCTGCACCTTCAGGTGAACCCTGAAGTGTGGCGGAAGCTAAGGTGTGGATGCATTTGCTTTTTTGGTCTTTAAATTTTAGCTAATAGAGGAAAAATTTGCATTTAAACTGAATTCAGAGATGGAAACCCCATGTACTCGATCTCTCGCCTCCAGGCTTGCCCCTGGACCGAGGAGCATCTGAGCCCCACTTCCACAGCATCAGCGTCTTCACAGCTTTACAGGAACGTGTTTTGCCCCAATGCTGTCTGACGCTGCTGCACCCCTCAGCCACGGGGAACCCGGGCTGTTCCCTAGTCTGGAACACTGACAGTGCCTTGAGACTGCCGCGTGCCAGCAGGGAACGCACAGGGCCTGGCACGGCTGCCCTTGGTGTCAAACCTATGGACAGAGCCTGCCTGGGGGGCGCAGGGGCCCACGATTCAAGGCAGCTGCTGCTTTTTTGGGAGCAATGGCCAATTCCCGACGGCGCCGCAGCCCGAGGCATTTCTGCTGAGCTATAAATAACGCACGCCGGCGCACGCGGCTGCGCTTGCTGCTGGACCCCCCCAGTCCCACCCGCTGAGCAGCTACAGATCTGTATTTATTTTTTGTAGAACTCATTGTGTTGAATCCTCAAGTACAGTTGAACTCCATCCTTTGAAACAAAGGCATTTTACATTTGCAGATAATGTATTTTTATTCTCATAGTTTGTTTTTAAATTTACTTGCAGCAGTCAAGTTAAATAAAACCTGTTACACAATTCTGTTTTCTGTGAGGGGAAGGGACCTGGAGTGAGATTTTACTGGGAGTTTCTCATTCCAGATATGCTTAAACTGGAGCCTCTCTGCCTCCCTGGTGAGTAGAGGGGGAAAGGGGAGAGAGCGCAGCTGCGACTCTGGGGTGTGGGGTTACACACAGAGATCTACCCCCACCCTGGCATCACTCAGGCCATCGTTCTCACTCTCCCAGCAACCCTGGATCTGGTTATTTGGGACAGAGTCAGTCTCGACATGTGAGCATAGGAGCGCAGGCACTTCATGGCTGCTGGAGTGTGTTTCAAGTGAACTCACAGCTCAGTCATCCCAGTGCTGAGCAGAGGGGTCATGCCCCGCCTTTAATGGGGGAAAGAGAGAGCAACTGACAAAAGCTTAACAAAACAAAGGAGAAATAAGGCACAAGTCTAAGGGAGGAGTTAAGGAATGGGCAAAGCCACTCTCTATGGGGGAAGGTGAGCTTTAATCACAGGCAGGGTGAGAGGGCTGGAGGAAAGGCGAGGGCAGCACCAGATCCTTCGGTGTCAGAAAGTGAGTCACAGTATGACAAAGGGAGGTCAGTCCCATCCCACTACACACCCTGCATGGACACTGACTGGCGCAACCATTCTGAGACATTTCTTCATTTGACACCCAATCACAACGTCATGGTGACTTCCTTTCCCTGCAGCGTGGGATGGAAGATTGGCAGAAAAGGAGGGGAGGGGGCTCAAAAGAACAAGAGTGGCAGAAAGTGGCTCAGCTTAACGCTTTACTGTGTTTCAGTGGAAGGGGATGGGTGGCCACACTATGTCTCACAGTCTTCAGGAATCGTTGTTGTTATAATCAGCGATTGCTCAATCACGTCCACCGGGGAGAAGTTCTCATTTGAGCAGAGCTTCTGCGCAGGGACCTCCTCAGGCAGTGGCCCACGGGCCAGCGACTCCACGATCTCCTCGGCTGAGCCCACCTCCAGCTCCGGCGGTGGCTGCAGCACCACCATCACATCCTTCTCATCCTCGATGATCAGGTTCCGAAGCTTCCGCTGCCGAGGGTTGTAGTTTTCCACTCGGTCGTGGATCTCCATGTGGCGCCTCAAGTGAGCCTGCAAAGGAAGGGGCACGTGGAGAGACCCAGTGAGGGCTGGCGACGCAGTGCAGCACAGGGGCCCCGGAGCCAGGGAAGCCTCACCTGCCGTGTGAACTTGTAGCCACACTCGGTGCACTCAAACTTCCTCACTCCCTTGTGCCGGCGAACATGGACGCGCAGCTGTTCTACCGCTGGGAAGGGAAGCGAGAGCCCGTTGGCAGCAGCTCCATGTCATACACGCTCACAGCAGTGCTAACCCACCCACGGGAAGGAGGCAGCGCTTGCAGAGCCCCATGAGAGCTGGAGCCCCCACATTACCTTTGAATGTCTTCCCACAGATGTCGCAGAAGTGGGGCCGCCCCTCCTGGTGCCGGCTGGCGACGTGCCTCAGCAGCGGCCCCTTCTCCGTGAAGCGCTGCTCGCAGAACTCGCAGCTGAACGGCCGCTCCCCGGTGTGAGTGCGGTTGTGCTTGTCCAGACTCGCTGCCATTAGCAGGGAGAGAGACAGGAGAGTGGCCAGTCAGAAGCACAGCCCATGCACCCCATCCCAGGGGCTGTCAGGCTGGGCCAGGCTGGCCAGGAAGGTAAGAGCAGCACAAGCAGTAGCTGCCTCCTCCAGCTAAGGGTCATGAGCAACACCAGCTTGCTCCTTCTGTGCCATAAGGGCAGTGCAGGTGACAGGAACATGCTTTCCTTGGTATCAGCCTGCACTCACAAGAGCATGGCTTTGCTCCTGGGGAAGCTGCTTTGTGGAGGTCCTGGATGCTGGAGCACAGCACTTGGCATGACCTGCCCCAGCCACAGCCAAGGGGTACCTTGTGTCCGGAATGTCTTGCCGCAGAGGTGGCACTGGAAGGGCTTCTCGCCAGTGTGCGTGCGCAGATGCATGTTGAGGTTGGCTTTCTGTGTGAAGGCGTGGTGGCAGAACTCACACACGTACGGCCGCTCGTTCCTGTGGGCAGGGAAACGTCACCATCACCTCTGCCTCTACCAGCTTTGGCCCCTCGGGACTCAACCCAGCACCTCTGGGAACAGGGTGACTTTCAGCTAACCCCCAGACCTGTGGGCAGGGAGTGCAGCCAGGAGAGCCAGGGTGACATAAGAGAGGACAGGGGTCACATTGTACCTGTGCTTGGCCTTGATGTGCATCTGGAGGCCATTGCGGCTCGAGGCCCTGTGCCCACACTCCTCACACACAAACAGCTTCTCTCCACGGTGCTTGAAGGCCTCGTGCAGGCGCAGCTCTGTCCGGGACAGAAAGCACTTGGAGCAGGTTGAGCACTGCAAGGCCACAGGAGAGGAGGGGGTTAGGCTTGGGGTACACTCACACCAGACCCACTCACACCTGGCCTTTCCCCAGCTGCTCCAGGGACCTCCCTGCAGAAGCCACGGCAGCACCTCCAGCCCAGAGACACCCAGCGAGATGGGACAGCCCAACAGAGATGAAGTGCTAGTCAGTGCTTGGGTCTGTGGGCTGCTCCCAAAAGAGCCCATTTCCTGTAGCTCTGTGCCCCACTCCCTCACTGACAGAGCCAGACAGAACATTGTGCCATTCCTCAGGCCAGGTCCACACTCAGGATCACACCCTCCCCAAAACCCCCGGTCCCTACCGCGTGGGGCTTGGGTGCGCCGTGCAGCTTTATCATGTGGCTCTGCAGGTCCTTCTTCTGCATGAACTGCTGTGAGCAGGAGGAGCACTGTGAGACAGGAGAACGGGGTCAGCTTCCAGCTGCCCCCAAAGAGTGGTTTTAGAGCAAGGAGAGGGGAGTAGAGTAAGGGTTTTAGAGCAAGGAGTGAGGGAGTAGAACATGGATTCCCGGTACAGCCACAGGAAGCCTTTGGCTGTGGTGCCTCCCTGGATCACATTTTGGCTCAGAGACAGGAAACAACCCTCAGTGGGTTATCATGGAACAGAGACGGGAACTGGTGCACTCAGCTCTTGATGGGCTGGGCTGCTCTAGAAGGGAAAGGCTCGCCCCTGCTCTGTGCCAGTGCCCAGCAGCATCCATAGGGATGTCAGATGCAGGCCCTGCTGACCTTGTACGGCATCTCCCCAGTGTGTGACACCATGTGCAGCCGCAGCTCCATCCGCCGCTTGAAAACCTCCGGGCAGGCTGAGCATGTGAACACCTGTGAGAGATAGGGCGGTGTTGGCTTCCACAAGAACCAGAGCCTGACCTGGAGCCCACAGCTCAGCCCCCTGCCCAGCACGTGGCACTGCCACCCAGCTACAGCATCCAGCCTGCACCCTCAGGAGCTGGACCTTGTACAGTACAGTGTCCTGGTGTCCTAAAACACAAGTGAAGGCTGTGTTGCGTATCAGGCGTGAGTCCCAGATGCAGGGGCCCTGGCTGTGGGGGTCCCGGCCATGGAACACGTGCCACATGGTGCTGACAGGAGTCTGTTTGGAGCTGAGCATGGGCTGGGATCGGGAAAACGCTCCAATTCCCCTCCTGCCACACAGTAGCCACACTCCAGCCCAGCAGGGCAGCTCCTGGGCATACCTGTTCCGATCGGTTCATGCAGTTCCTGGCTTCATGTTCCAGGAGATTCTCTTTTCTAAAGTAACATTTGCCACACTTGGAGCACTCAAATGGCTTCTCTCCAGTGTGTTTCCTAGGGGGATGCAAATACAGAATCCCATCACTGCCTGTCAACAACATCTGCACAGACAGGCCCAGGAGATCACAGGGAAGGGTGAGGTGGGTACTTCCCCCCACCACCAATAGTAGCAGTGCTACTATTCACAGCTGCCGTAAAGCTGCTTTTATGCCACTTTTGTGTCCCCTCAACAGCACAGCTGTTGGTGCCCGCTGTGCTCCATGGAACACCATTTCTGCAGGGCCAAGATTCTTCCCCAACACAAGTGAAGCAAAGCTTGAGCCCTCACTGCAGGGGTATGCCCTGCTCTCAATGTTCCACCCTGGAGCTCCTCACAGAGCCCAGCCGTGTGTCCCCACAACCCCAGAAACTCCCTCCCAGCCTGGGCCAATCTCAAAGCCCAGGAGGTTTTGCCATCACCCACCTACATACAGCGCAGCCCCCGAGGAGCCACTCGCATGGCCTTCCTGAGCCACAGCTCAGGACAGTCGCTGCAGCTCTGGGACATCTTTCATAGACATATAACCCTCCCTCAGGCCAGAGCACCCCCAGGGGCAGAGGGGACCCTCCTTTACCACCCCAGGGGGATGCCGAGGTGTTTGGACCAGTTGGCAGAAACGGGGCCCCCCTTTTTTGCCCCCCGGGAAGAGGCCGAGCCGTGGGGGCGGCGCATCCCCCCGCGCGCAAGGGGAAGGAGAAGCCAGAGCGTTTACCTGTTGTGCACTTTAAGGTAATATTTGCTGAGGAAGGTTTTATGACATGTGGGGCACTCGACCGGCACCGCTGTACCTTTTCTGCTCCCCGGCGCCTTTCCCGGAGCGGGGGGGCTCTTTTTGCTCCGCAGCACCTTTTTCTCGGGAAGGGGCTCGTCGTCGCCGTCCCCCCGCCCGCCGCCACCCACCGCCGCCTCCTCCGGGGCTGAGGGGGAGCCCTGCGAGGGAACAGCAGCGTCATCGCGCCGCCCCCGCCTCCCC
>VWPU01027230.1:0-12610 GCA_013398955.1 Callaeas wilsoni
GGCCAGGGAGCTGCCACTGGGACTCCAGAGCAGCGAGACAGACACTAGCAGCAGCTAATCCACCCCTTCATCTTCTGCTCCAGCAGCTCTAGATCTGACTCCTGAGCCTCACCCTGCACTGTAACAGCCCTCACTTCTTGTGTCCCAGCATGTTCCACAAAACAGCCAGGCAGCACTGGATGCCCGCACCCAGGCAGTCCATTACCCAGCGCCAACACGAGGATGGGCAGTACCTTTCTTTTCCCCTGTAAATGGCACGAAGTCCTCTCTGTCCTTGTGCTCCAGCGCTTGCTTCTCCAGGTAGGAGAGCAGGCGCTCTCTGTCGAAGGGGCCCGTGGCAGCTTTAGTGGTCTGGTCCTTTTGCCGAAATCCCGCTGGAAGCAGGGCATTCTGTGAGAGAGAGAGGGGCACGGAAAGGAGAGGAGGCAGCTTCACACAGTGTTCCAAATCTCATCTCAGTGCTGTTGGTTTTTAAGTGAAATCATTCTTTGTGATGCTTTTTGGGACTACCTAAAAACAGAGGCCAGACGAAATTAAGGGAATAAAAAGCCATTATATTTATTGAAGGGCCTTCAGGTACATTCAGGGCAGACAAAGCCCCCCAGGGGCTACACCCAAAAATGGATGATGGGTCATGGGTCTTCATACTTTTATAAGTTTGGTCTATTTGCATATTGGGAGTTAATCTTCCAATTACGGCTTCAGGTAATGAAGTCATTTACCCCAAGTTTGCTCCCTCTCAACTCACTTTTGTTTACATTTCTTGGGGCCTGACCCAGTAAGGTGTCTGTGGTTCCCAGCCTAGAGAGGAATTGTGTCTGACCAAAATGGGAAATCAGTAGCTAACACTTTATATGGAGTTTAGAGTTATACACTAAAGAATTGCAGGATTACAAATATATGAAAAATATAAAAGCTAAAATCCTAAGGCATCATTTGCATAATGCTCTTTGGTGACAGCAGTAACCTGTTACCTGTTACAGTAACCAGTAACATGGTTACCTAAATGTAACCATGCAACCCAGTATATCATTCAGTCTTCTTGATTTACTACCCATTAATATTAGTATTAACCATATTTACAACAACAGCACCAAAGAATTAAGTAAGGTCAGAGTCCTTTGTTACACATATAACCACATTTTGCAGTCCAGGTATATACACCAGGATATGTTTTCTGTACATTTCCTTCTATTCCTTGGCTCTTTTTCCTCACCATTTTTCTCTCACTAAAAAAAATTCCTTTCATTCTAAAGCAGATGTCTCTCAGACTTCAGAAATGAATGGCATGCACTATAGAGACCGGTGAATGAGGTAGACTTCAGCTATTTAGAGTATGAGGAAGCCAGCAGATAATTCCCACTTTCAACATGTAGCTGTGGGATCGTGTGATTTCATCTGCATCCTGTAACATAGGAATATGCATAAGGCCCTCACATTTCAGTCCAAGGAATCCCAGAAAGGAATTCAGGCAGGTGGACCTTGCAGTGCATGTGCAGTAAAGCCAACATGTTGAAGGTGCCCCTGAGTACTTCAGAAACACTTCCTCACTGGCCAGAACATGCACAGTAAATCTGATCCATGGCAAATACCCTGGGAGTTCTGAGCACAGCCAGTGAACTCAAGTCATTAGTCATTTTATCTGTGCATGCACAAATGTGCCCAGAGTGCCCCAAATTCACTGCACATATGTAGCATGACTACAAACACACCATGGCCTGATTTATTTGGTTGGTTGGTGTTGCTTTTTTAATGGTTTTCTGTGACTCCATTTGAGATGCCAGCTACTTGAAAATACCAGAAAATGCAGAAGTGCTAGTAGTGTGGGAGGTGGCAACGTGGAGGGAGAGAACAGTAAAGCCCTCCCTTAATTTCCAGACAAATTGGTGCTATAGAACTAGAAGCTATAAATCTATTGTGTTTCTCCAAATTCATTTTGCCTCCAGACTGAACAGATTTTATCTGCCAGTTTACCTGCCAGTTTTCAAACTCCTTCATCAGTGTGAATGTTTTTGGTTAGGTACAGTCACAATTCCCAGCACAATTGTGACTGTAACCTCATTACTGTAGGACCAAGTGGTTCTCAGACCAGAGATCTTCAAATTCTTTGGGACAGTGTCTTCAAATATCCAAATTATTCTTGGTCTCTAGAAAATGACAGTTATGTAGCTGAATCCTATTTTTCTAAATCATGCCCAAATATGTTTTCTTCAGCTAAAAATATATGTGCTGAATGACATGGTCAGCCGATTTCAGAAGTTGAAAAGACCTGATCTCCATAAACACAAGTTTTGTTTGTTTATTGCTGTGCTCAGAAATAGCAGCCATAAAAAGCTTCTCATTGTGTTGCAACATGATTAAAGATTTAGATTGCAGACAAGCTCATGTCTAAAAAGACATGGGATAGACCAAAAGCACAGTGACTTGTACAAAAGCAAGTAGCACATCACAGCAGGAATACAACCAAAATGTCTGTAGCTGAGCTGCTCATACTTTAGGGTACGCTGTCTCTACTGTAACAGAATACAAATAAAAAATGCTGCAATGTGTGGCATTTCTAACAGGCAGGGTTGGAATTATCATCACTAACCTCAGGATCAAGGTCATCGAGAACATGCTCTAGCTGTTTCAGTTCATCCTCTGAGAGCTTGCTGAGTATTTCATCTTCGTTGATATTCTTGTACTTCTCCAGCTCTTTTCGGAAGGGCAGAGACATGGCTCCTGCTGCACTGCTCAACTGCTGCTGCTGCTCAAGATTTCAACCATTCAGGGGTACTGAGCTCCTCGTGGCCTCGCTCACTGTGAACAATAAAGCATTATGAGGATCTCCGTCTAGCTGAGAGTCCTGGAAAGCCCACGTGCTGAGGGTCACATTGGCATTTATTAATGAAAACACAGCAGCAAGATGTCCTGGCACAGCAGAGGGGGTGTGGGATGTCCGGGGCAGCAGTAGCCAAGGGGTAGCAAGGACGGGTTCAGTATACTTGGGGGCAGCAGCAAACAGAAGCTTCGAGACACAGATAAGGAAAATATTAGCAACTTCTCCCTTTTCATAGAAACACAGCTGGTTTATTTAATTTGCTTGGAAACTATCTGTTTGCTCTTTTGGCCAGAAGCAAGGTGGTAGAGTCACAGACAACAGTCCAACACTGACAAACAAAAACCAAAATGTTATGCCTTCAGGTATTCTCTTATCCCAGCTTTGCTGGTGGCTGAAAGCTAACCCACATCATCTTGGCTGACTTCTTGGCACATTCTGGTTACCTGAGCATCTTTCAGGTACACTGGTTGTTAGTCTTACTACTTCATGTTTGGATACAAATGACAACACTTATCATCAAAATTCTTGCAGTGAGGAGATGCTAGTTACAGCTCAAAATATTATCTGTAATTCAATCTGCTACATAGTGGACCTGCAGAAGTTCAAAACAGTCATGAAAAAAATATTGACTTAGTATTTCATGACCTCTTTTAGTTTTAAAATTTGAATATGTTTCCTTGTTAGATGATCCCAACCGACCAGGAACAAGATCTCATTTGCACGACCACAACAGCCATTGTCATATTATCTGTCATATGACAATATGACAAAGGGCTCTCTGTCTTTACCTGCCCTTTTTTTTCCTGTCCAGAACAAGTTCTAGAACCAGAATCAGCCTGTAAAGGGATGGAGTAAAAGAGAACGAACTTCTGATCAGAAACAGCATTAACTGGGGACTTTGAGCATGCTCCAGGCCTTCCCGAGCCTGCCCAGTTTCCCACAGCAGCACTGACACTCTCCAAATGACACAATTAGCTGTGCAGTTTTACAGCTGAGTTTTTGCATTCACAAATTTCAGAGTTATGGATGATATGGAAACCAGCCAACTGGCACCTACCACTGACTTACGTATCAACCCCAACCCTCACTTCCTTTGGCCAGGTCTTTAGTTGTCATAAACTGATAAAATCCATGTGGGTTCTGTTGCTTGTCATATGAGCTGGAAGTCTGACTTTTGGTTTTAATTTATTCCAAATCCAAATGAAAATATTTCATTTACTTAGGAGTTTCAGTATTTAAATACTAAATATTAAAACATATCTCATTTTTCTGTTTATCAAAAAGACTAGAAGTCAGCAACCTATAGAAAGGGAAGGAAATAGTCAGTGGATTTACAAATTTGAAATATCTGGAATTCTATGGCTACTGCAAGGCGTATTAGGCCTTGACCTGAAACACTTAAACATCCTATTCCAAGAAAAATCATTATTTTGCCTACACACTCTCTGTTTTTCCTTATTCTTGGTCTGTTTGTGGCACAACATCATCATCAAGCCATTCCAAATGTCAGGATAGAATTCAACCATTCTTTAAATTGACAGTTTGTTTTAGGGAGGTAGTCAGCACCTGATGTTTCACAAAGTTACAACTGTTGTGAAATTTTCTTATGATACCAAAATTTCATCATATGTGATGAGTGTAGGGGATATTTTGGCCAAAAACTGTACAAAAGAGCTAATGTTTTTGTGTACTTGGAGATTAAGAAGAATACTAGTTTTGTATGTGTTGAATCCATGCATTTTTTTATCAAAATTATTTGTTAAATAATGAAAGCCTTTTATTTTAAAAAGATAAGTATGTTTGTTTAAACTGTAAAAACAAACTGAGCTGCAGTACAACATTCTGCACTAAGGCATCAAGTGCCTTCTCTAAGTTCCTTTGGATAAACTCATTACAAACATAATGTTTCAGCTACCAGTCATTAACAGAGCTAAAAAATTTCTTAGAGGGGATTACAGCTTTTTAAAACTATTTAAGTTTAAATGGTTATTTTATTAGAGTTTAATCACATCCCTGGAAAAGACAGAAATGTAATCCCAAGGTTAGTGTAATTAAATATTGTAGGAAAAGCAACCTGTAAGAGTCCAAGGCAGTTTCCTTGGCTGAGGGTCAGCAGTCCAGCAGTGCAGGACACCTGGTGCCAGCAGTGCAGGACACCTGGTGCCAGCCCTCCCCTCGGATGTACAGCGCTGCAGGGGCACAGGCAGGAGCTGCTTCGCTGGTATCAGCAAGGCGCTGGATCTGGCAGCTCTCGGGAGGTCTGCGAAGCTGAACCCAGGTGCTCCTGGGGAGGTACTGCAGGGTACGATTTGTGGGCACCAGACACGCCCGGTTTCTTTGTGAACGGCCCAAGTGCTCAGCCATAAAGGGAAGGTGTGCCAGGAGACACTCTGAACAGGTGACAGCTCTCAATATTGTAACTTTTCATATTTCAGAAGAGAAGGTGTTTGACCATGTGCAGCAGGGATACCCCAAAGAGAAGTGTAAACCCAGACATTATAGATATATCAGCCTAACTTCTCTCACGGCATGAAGTACTATGTTGAATAACCCTCATTAGACTGACAGTGCATGCAAGAGCCTGAAATCATGCTTTTCTTGCCTGCACACATTTGCAACAGAAATTCCCTTGATATTTTCCCTTTCACAACAGATTCCTACTCTTTTGTGACTGAACAAAAGCAGAAGACACTGCTTAGGGAATTTCTTTGTCCACAATCCCTGAAAGCAGTAAAGCTTCTCTGGAGCTTTCACTCTGCTGCACAGGCTGCTGCAGGCTGGGCTGGAACGCCCATTGCTCACGTCCTGGGTTTATGCTCTCCATTGACCTTTCACCAGAGCCACAGTATCAGAAATCAAGGGAGCTACATAAATCCAACAATTCACCATCATTCTCTCTGGGAAGGAAATGCTGAACTCTTGATTCACACACTCTGGAAACCACTGTCTAATGTGATGATAACGATCTCCACCTTCCTAATTGGATTTGATACTGTTAATTTTGTGTATGTAAACAGAGCCATGTGCTGTCTGTGCAGCTTCTTACTGTGGCCTTCCTGAGTGTGCACAACTATTTGCTTCTTGCATACTACAGTCATTGGACTTGCTTTGTCATGATTACTGTACGGAAACTTTAATTAGTAAAAAAAGCAGTCCTAGCCCAAAGCTCCCTGCTGCTGTTATTTTGAGCTTATAAAAGCAGATCAGGTGTCACACAGCAGAAGGGAGATGTCCAGTCTAACCACAGAGGCAACACGCTCTTGAATGTTACAGTGCCTTAGGGACACTGAGGGGAGCAGGATGAGGGACCATGGATAACACTGCACAGTTTCCCTTCAAACTTACTGGGAAGAGTGAAAGAGGAGATTAAGGAATGGGGAAGCACATTTGTTTTTCTCCACTGAGTTTCAGTATGGAGCATCTCAGTTTCTCATGGGGCTAAGTCCCACTGTTAAACAGCAAAGCCCAACAGGTGAGATCTGTGCTCGTTCTGGATGGGGCAGAACTGTAAGAGGCATTTCTGCCACCCATGTGCTACTTTTAAACCTTTGTGGAGCACAGAGGTTTCACAGTGAGCTTCAAAGAACTCCTTACTATATTTGTATTTCTAATTCCTTCTAAAGAAAGAAATACATGCGGTTTTATTTGGGGCAGCTTTTCATATATTCCTGTCAACATCAGGATCAAAAAATGTTTTCAAAGAGCAAAAGAGGGTCATTAGTCAGCCTACATAAAATCATTACTGCTCTGTGTAGTTAACACCTGCTGTGATATAACCCCTCTATACCCTGCCCATGTTCCATAAGTACTTTTTTGTTATGCTTGTACACTTCTGAAAGGGCTTTCTAGAGGAGCCAAGCTGTGGTTTCTGCTGATACCATAGCACTGTCGTAATCTACTGCTGATACAGATGTTTCTTTCTGAGAGTGAATCACTCTTCTGCTGAATTAATGCTGATGTCACAGGGGTCCCACTCACATTTGCCTGGATCCCTTAGGAAGTGTTGGAACAGCCTGAACTGTAGAATCTTCTATGGACCAGCAGCTACAAAAGCACTTCAGATGACTCCTGCTATCTAAAACACAGACTACACACTTAGAGAAACATCTGTCTCTGGGGTCCTGCAGAGATGAGAATATTGTGATACAGAGGATGTGAATTTCCAGGTTTGATAGCGTGTACAAGCTAAGAATGAAGCTGCATGACAATGTGCATTATGAAGTATAGAGAGAGGTGATGAATGGGAAATAATCTAATAGAGTTCTTTGCATTTTTGTTGGGGGAAAAAAAGTATTTTTTTATAATCAGGTTTGAGAAATTGTTCTCGTTTTTGCAAATCATGGTAACTGATCTTTAGGAAGGAAATCCTGATGCATGACCTATTTTAAACTATCTCTGTATCCACAGTGGCGGATATTTGTGTTTTGAAAAACAGTTGTGAAACTGATCTGTAAATGTGGAAAAAAATCTTCCCTTTCTTTAAATAGACTCATGTAGCTAAACATTAAATAAAAACCAGGTGGAATTAATCCCAAGTTAAATTGATACCGGACCAAATAAATAGGATTGGGGCCATTATGATTAAGAGCCGTATTTGTGCAACACAAGCAGATGCTCAGTAGAAGGAGGATGATTGTCCCATGCTGTCCAGGCAAGGCAGTGCCCCCACCAACACACTGAATTCAGTGCCAGACAGAGAACATGTCTGCTGTCTGGGAATGGCTATGAAAAATAAGGCTGGGCTGTTGAAAGCTCAAACTTCAAAAAAAAATTAGAAATACTCTATTGGCTGACATATAAATAAGATTCCTTTTTAATTTTTATACTTGAAAGGCAAGAAAAATGTACCAATGTACTTTCTAACCATGAACATATGGGGGATGTATACTGGGAGATCATGTGTTGCAGTAGGAGGTTCATAAATCTCAGAAAAGTTAGAAGGAATGCTTTAGGGCCAGTACAGAACACAAGTGTGGTAGGAACACAGCATTACAAAACTGGGGTTTGTGTGTGCATGATGAGAACAGTATTAGCTACAGGTCCTGATGTGGATACAGTAGACATGTCAAGGAAATTCACATAGGTAGAAAATGGAAGAGAGGTTTGTAGAAAAGTATTTCCTCTTCTAGAATCCCCCAACTTTTCTGTCTTTTTCCCCAAAAAAACTTCAGAAGAACTCCAGAACATAAGGAGTAGTGAACTGCTCCAGTTTAGTCACCTTTTTTAACCCTTTTCCATTCATGACACAGCACGGTCACTTTGTGGATCAGAGCAAATCACCTGTTTGAGGACTTGTAGAATTGGTCCTTCAGAGGGTGTCTCTGGGGCTGGCAGGGGGGAGAGCTCAGCTGCACTTGGCACGGCCTCAGGGCTGGCTCTGGGAGAGTCAGAGTGTGGCCAAACCTCCTCTATTCCCAGCCCAGCTGCCATCCTTTTTCACACTGCAGCAAAGAATCCCTCAAAATCCCTGTACATTTAAAATGCTGTTTTTCTCCAGAGCTAATGTAGGGTTACTTCATGTCCTGTTCCCAGCAACTGGTATAGTCCTATATAGAGAGCAGTGAATAATTAACAATTATATTGTCCTAATATTAGACTAGGCCTGAAATTTTAGGATAATCATTCAGTGATGAAAAACTCCACTTCATAATTGGATGTGGCATTCTGAACCTTGGTAATGTTTATGCTACTCTGTAGTTTACATCACAGTTGGCTGCTTAAATGGGGACTGATAACTTCCATGCAAATAAAATGTGAGACATTAATTCACTGTAATGGGACTTCGGTCATGCCCTTTATAAAAAAATAACCACTATGTATATTGCAAAATTATCCATATGAAAGCACCGTTATTTATAGAAGACATAAAGGGATGTACTCCCTCTGATTCAGATAACATGAAAGGTTTTTCCCTAGTGATTCAAGAAAGATGAAACATTGATGCTTCTCCCACTGATGCAGAATAACATTATGTAATAAGCAATTTCTGATTGTTTCTAAAAGAACATTAGTGGTATTACTCATAAGCATTCAAGTAATGAAACTTAGTCCTGGAAAGGAAGTATTTCTTTACAATGCCTGATGAATTTATAGCTTGTTTCTGGGTATCATGATATTTTTAGATCATAACCATTAGAATTGTTTCCAGACAAACATATGATGACTAATTACACAGTGACCATAGGATGATTTAAGTCTTACCTTAAAAAACCCAACCTTTAAATCACTGAATTCCTACCCCCAAGAACAGGATGACAGAAGAAAGCGAAGCCTTGCAGACTTGCGTATGGTGGTCTGACATTTCAGTGATGCATCAACTATAAGAAAAGACCAGAGACCTGTTTGTCTGTCCTGTCTCTTGCAGATGAACACTCCCCTTTGCTTTTAGAGGGCTAAAGTTTAGTTATAAACTAATGAAACAATCTTTCTGCTCACTGCAACTGGTAACTTTGTGGAACTCAAAGGTAGGGCTCTTCCGTTTATAGAACTGAAGTGATGAATTGAAAATCTGTGCAATGTTAATTAGTTTTTCTAAGATAAAAACATAACATAGTCACTGTCTGAAACTGAGGGCGGTGTGAAGAGCACAGCTGAGAATCGTGGAGGACAGAGTCTTTTTATACAGGCAAAATAGATAATGAAGTGGCAGCTCCACCCACAATTTGTCATCTGTATGCTTCACTCTGACGTGAACAGAAACGCCCTGCTGCTGAGCTGTACCGGTGGTGGCTGACTGATGGTCCCTTGGATAAGTGCCCATTTGACAGCAAGCAGAAGAACATGGCCCCATTATCTTCTGTGGGGCACCAAGGGTATTTTAACCTCCTTCCATAACTACCAGACTGTGCAGGGTTGCAGCAGACGGGTGCTGATTTACTCGGAACAGGTAAAGATGTGTACCCCGGTCAGCACTGCCCCGGAGCTGACTTCTCCCAGTCCTGGGACACAGCAGCCCACGGCTCTGTGTCCCCAGGGGAACACGGATCACGCACATTACAGGAATAGCTGTGATGTTTACACTGTGGTGTCTTCATCCAGTTCAGAGTCCCAGCTTTTGTGCCGTGTAAAGAACTCTAGTCCATCAGCACATCTACCATGAATGCAAAGCAAAGCACACGCTGGGGTATGAAGTACCTGCAGCTTTGCACAGAGGAAAGCTGGAAAGCCAAAGGCCAGGTTCTGGTATCCTCCTCGACTGATCATATTTATGGAATATGGAACCAACTGCTGTGGAGCCCTAAACACCATCAGCCACATGAGAGCCTCTCCTCTGCCCTGTCAGGAGAAAGAAATGCCTTGCTCAAGGTCAAATGGGAAGTCCGTAGCAAGATAAGGAATTGAACCATCTTCCAAGTGTCAAGCATTGGACAGCTTTTCCTTCAGCTGTGGGTCCCTTCTTCCATGGACATCTTGTACATTTAAGTGGATCTTTTAAACGAACAACATACACCAAGCAAAAACACAGCAGAGAGACCCAAAGGTTGGGTAAGAGCATGTACTAATGACTGCAGAACTGAGATCCTTAATAGTGACCACTGCTAGGTACCTTCTAAATAAACCTCTTTTTGCATCTTTCCTAAGCTGCTTTTTCTCCTTACAATGTACAGAGACATCATAACTACCGACATTTCTTGCATTTTATCTGTAAGCCAAAGCCAGAAACCATGCATGATGTGCACATCCCGACAGCTGAAACAACAAACAGGAGAAGGAATTACCTGGAAATTGAATTTTTATTTTTACAACGAAATAGATCAGACCAGCTCTGGAAATGACAACATCAGTGTTTGTTTCCCACATGTTGGAAACATCAATAGGAAAAAAGGACACTGGGTAACATAAACTCGAGCATTGTTCCACCTGTGCTGCCAACAGATAACAAACCAAGGGCTACCTTTTTGTCACCACTGTTCTCAGATTTCCCTATTTTAGAACAGCAGCTGGACACTCAGTCCCAGCTGCTCTTTGAAAGAAGGGTTTAAAAACGAAGTTTACAGATTTCTGTGGCACCAAATAATGATGACCAAACCCCTCTGTTAAACAGAAGCCACTGCTACACTTCTCTGCTGCGGTCAGTAAACAGAACACAGGCATTCACCCCACAATTAACCCACCATGTGCAAATCCCTGTGGCTACAGGATGCTACCTGGGGCCTCTCAGTGCAAAACCCTGCACAGCCACCTCAGCCTCAGCCAAAAGGACACTCAATCACAGGAAGCCATCAAACTAGGAGGTTCAATAATATAGGAATGCTACCAAAAAAACCCCTAAAACAGATTACTAGCAGCAGAAATGTGTAAACATTGCTTGCCAGAAGTCGTAAAATACTAGAAATAATAATATTTTGGGGAAGGAAGAAAAGATATGCAATGAGAGAGCAAAGCACCTCACTTTGAACAAAATTATTTAGATTATCAAGATGAGAAAGGCTACGGGCTAAGTTCAGACATACAACCAAGCTGGATAAATGGGAAAAAAAGACATATTAGGAATTTAGGTTGGTGAGTCACATAAGTCTTCATTTTTCTTACCCAGTGGTAAAAATTTAAATAGATCCATAGTGGAAACCAGTTAAGATGTGCACAGCATAGAGCACCAGAGCAAAGGCAGGCAGGCTGTTAGACAGCAAATGAGTGCAGAATAATATGGAAAGGACTGTAATATTGTCAGTATAATTCAGTGAGACATCGCAGTGCATCCCTGAGTTTGAGTTCAGTTTTCCAGTAACTGAAAATATCACATACTTTGCAAGTATCCATTGCAAAGAATTAGAGGATGTGGTGCTTACAGTACTAGGCCAGCTAGTCCCAGGTGTTTCTTTCCCATTACATGTTCCTATCTCCAAGAGTGAAGGGCAGGACAGAAGTTCAAGGACAATTTCTGAGAATAATCAGTTAAAGAAAAGCTTTCATATGATAAGAAATTGAAAGAGTGCATCTATTTACTACAAATAATCAACTCAATAACTTGCTGAAGATTTCCTCTACTAAACACTTTCCAAAGCATAGATCTACAAAGTGTATTATTCACGGTATAAAAATATAACTACTTCTTCCAATTATTTTTAAATTGACATTTGATATTGATAAATTTCGGAATTTATCTCTTTAGTAATGATCTTAGATTTTTTTTCACAAGTTTATGTCACTGCTGAGCTCAGGATGTTTATGTTAATCTAACCAGTTGTCATTACTTTTTAGCGTTTATAATCCTCGGTTATCTCTATGTGTTTCTCATTGATCAACTGTGGATTTTCACTCTTGCAGAAGAAATTCCCCCAAAGTTTCCACCAAAGCAAATCCCCTTGAATTAGGGCACCCGGATAATTTTTAATTAGAAAATGACAGAACAGAGAGTATGTGATATCTAATGCAAATGTGCAGGTTTTGAGGGTACATTTTACTTCTCAACATCTGGAAACGTTCCTAAATTTCCTAAATCAGCGTTCTATTCGGGAACCTGTCATTGGTTCGTTTGTTCTGACTCGCTGCCCGGTGGCGGAGCAGAACCACCCTCCGCCGATCCTGCTGTATCCGTGACATACAAAAGGCAGGAGATCTCCAAGGAGGGGCAGCTCATCATCATTGACACAAACACCTTCTTTACGTCTTTTATTAAACCGCCCCATCTAATTTCTGTCCTCCCACGCGTGACCCGGCGGATGCGAGCGCTCCGCAATAAACAGGCGCGCACTCGCTTGTCAAAGCTGCGGAGGCGCCGGAGGCGGCCGGGGCAGGCGCTGCGCTCGCCGCCGAGCCCGGGCGTGGCGGGGCCGCCCGGCCGAGCCC
>VWPU01027232.1:0-28956 GCA_013398955.1 Callaeas wilsoni
CCAAACAAAAAAACCCGAACAAAACAAAACAAAAAGAAACCCACCAGACTACATATTCACCACTGGTGCATGTACAACCATCTACTGCAAGTGCAACCCATAATCACCCCTAACATTTACCTTGAGCTCCTATACACATAGGTAAAGCCTTTAAGTCACACAGTGGTGATGCAAAGCAAGATGGAATTCAGGGTCAAACTGCAAGAACACAGCACAAGGCAAGCAAGTTTCTAGGAGAAACATTACACGGCTTATGAAGGGACAAAGCAATAACAAGAAGGGACAGGAGCTCTTTTAGCTGCAAAAGTAGATGCAGCAACAGCAGAAGTGTTGAACTGGCACATGATTCCAAGGGTTTTTAACACACACAATGAGTCTCAGACACTTGTCTAACAGATCTGACTGTACCTGCTGGATATAAGCGTCCTGCATGGAGGGCTGGTGCTGCAAGTGGTGCAGCTGCTGCAGTCTCCAGTCTCCCTGCTGCAGCTGCTGGAGGACCCTGTGCTGCTGTGGGGCGGTCCCTTGAGACTGAGAGATGTCTTGTCCATTCCCTGGTCGCGTGGTTCCTGTGACAGACAACACTACTGACATCCAGGCCCCTCAGCTTCAGCCAGAGCTCTCCCTGGCAGTTTGTCACCTCAAGCTGACACTGTCTGTCAACTTCTCCTCCCAGTCTGACAAGCAGGACACCTGGCAGATACCCAGTTTACTTCTTCAAAAGTAATTCCAGGCCTGCAAATGAACCATTTCTACCTGCAAGATGCTGGAAGCTTCCTCTGGTCTCATGACAGCAAGCTGGGCTCCAGACTTCTGCTTTACTTACACTTAAATTACACACTGCAGGATCTCAAACCCTTACTTCAAAGCATACAGCTTTGTATGCATTCAACACAGATGTATTTTGAGGTTTTTTTCCCCTAAGGAAACAGCTCATCCAGCAAACTCCCTTAAACAGAACACTTGATGAATTTTGCCATTCAATTGCTTTTGTACCTTTTAAGAAAGAGGTACTACCACAAACTTCTCCCTTGCCACAATGTGTTTTATATTCTGAAGTGCCCATGCATGGTCTGTTCCTTGTCATAACAGAAAAAGCTTTTCAAGCTGGCTGTTATGTGAATCCCACCTAGTAAAAAGTACTTGTACCTGGGACACAAACATTGTCAGCGGCCTTTCGAGACTTTTCCAATACCATCCCTGAAACTACTCCTCCTTTTCTGCAGCAGACACATAACAGCACTAAGCACAATTAGAAAGTGTTCTAGGTATAAATGTCAACTACTTAAGTGAGTATTTATCAGAGCGGTAACTCCTTCCGAATGAGAAAAAGAACAAGGATTTTTCAAAAACCCGTTTCACTCGACTGAGTCTCCCCTAACTCCTCCTACACCCACAGTGCCACAGGGAATGAACCTGTCCCTCATGAGAGAACTGGCATGGTTCCAGCCTACAAATACCACCAACATATTGGTGCTACCTCACGACTTCTTGAGGCACAGGAGAATATTTCTACTAGAAAAAAACCAGTTTGATACAGAAGGGCTCTGTACTTCTTGTGAATTATTTGCAAGTCAAAACAAGGGTGAACTTCTGTCTGCAGAGGGCAAATTCATTCAAAAACCAGTGTTAAGCACAACGAAAAAACACTTTCACTTCTCAACCTGCATTTTGTTTTTGTGGCACCTCAAATTTACAACTTACACATTTAGAGTCTTTCAGAAATGCTGAAGACTTGGTTTTTGGTATATAAAGAAACAAGACTGATAAAACTGAGTTTTAAATGTTATCCCTAGTAGAGCAAGAAGAACAATAGAGGCACGGTTGCTTCTTTGTTTATTTTGGTCCATCCTTAGACTTTAAGTTACCTTTTTGCCCACGATGAGCAAATTCCCCAGGAACTTGTACTTTGACAGGAGTTGCTGAGCTCTGGATCGCCAGCACATTGGAAGGGGCAGTGCTTGAATTGGCCTTTGGTCTTTGTCGTGGTGCAATTGAGGTTTCTGTTGGTCCAACAGCATCTGTTATTCTGAAAGGGCAATTTTTCCCATATAAGATACTTGATGAAAAGACAACTATTTCTACTTCAGATTAGACGCAGTACATCTCTTAATAGCTGAGTTACATCTTAATCACGTGCTACTCTACTTCTGCACTGCACGTAAACATCTTAAAATTCGTTTCCTAAAACTCCAGTCCTGTGCTCGAGTCCACAACCCTACAATTCCAAAGGGGACTACTGTTCATATCTACAAGAAATAAGAGAAAGGAAAACCTTAGGTGTTAGGTCAAATTATTTCTACTTCTACTAATTTCTTATGTTTTTGTTTCTCTTTTTTTCAAAAAGAGCTGATAATTATAGCTGAATATAAAAAGTATCTGAGTCAGAGGTGCTGGTAGATTTAAATTCGAACAACAACGATTAACAAGGAATGAAAGGGTAAAGGATTTATCCAGCATCAGCTTTAAAGGCATACACACTATATCATGGCAGAAATCAGAAGCATGAAGAGGAATTTCCAAGGTTTTGGGTTTGTTTTTACTGACAAGGACAAAAAAGTGAATATTTTTCCTTAAAAATTTGAATTTGTCAAAAACAAATAAAACCCATTTACCTTCAAAATACCAGGCTCTCAGTTTCTCTCCCTGGATTCTCATTATAACGAAAAAAGCAAAGGAGTGGAATTGAAACAGACTTGAAGCTCTCAGAAATGCAGTTTATCTAATGATTACTTGTACCGAGGTAATATTACATTTATTAACAAGCGTATGACAACAGGTTTTAAACAAACACGTACATTAACAACTTTAGGAGAAAGAAAATGTAAAGTCAAATCCTCTGCTCACCTTGCTTTTATTTGGCTTTTTCTAGCAGCTGCCTCACTAGCTGTCATGGGTTCAGGAAGAGTTGAAGGGACAGGAGAATTCTTGGGAAAAACAAATTTGAATAAATTAAAAAACCAAAATCCTGAAAGAAAAAAATTCATTACGTATTGAAGAGGAATACTTGGATTCAAGACCTCCACATTACAAAGCTCCATGCAGAACTCACAGCTGTAGAAGAAGAAGGGTTGAACTTAACAGTAGCTCTGTATCCTCTCAATGTGTTGCAGAAGTAAAGCAGAACCTGACTGGTCTGTTTTGTCAACTTTGCTTCACTTCATTTACACTGCCAGCTATCAACAATAAGGTATGAGATGTTCTCCAAGCACTTTTGTGTGACCACAGAGAGACTTACTTCAGCCTCAAGCTCCAGAACTAAAGCGAAGCCCAGTCTTTGGAGGAAACTCTTTTTAGCACACTCAGCTCTTCCAACAGAACACAAATTCCAGAAAACCACATAGCACTAAAGCATCGATGGGCTCTTACCTTATCCCCACCTCAATCACATTCCTGAATGAATCCCACATCACCTAGGCTATGTTTTACAAGGAATATGGTGGTTTGGCGCAAAGGAGGAAAAGCATCATCTCTAACGACAAAGGCACATAATGAATGCCAATCTAAATCTGGTTGCAAATACAGAGACAGTTAATTATCAAGTATTTCAAGACTTCCTGGTGTATTTTAGTCTGTGTTTCCAAAAGGCAACACTCAAATTTACAGAGCACCTCCTTCTACAGTGATAATGGAAAAAAGAAATTCAAAGGGATCTCAGAAAGTTCACTTGTCTGCCTGTGAACGCAGAGATCACTACAACTGATACCTGTTGCAAACTCCATTTTGAGATGGATTTTTCTCGATACTTGTCTCGAGAACCACTTCATAATACTCAACATTAGCTAAATGTCCCCAAATTACATTGCACAGTAATTACAACTGTGAAGCAAGTGATCTTGGAGACCAAGCTCAGAACCCCCATGGAACGCAAGGGTAAGAAGGCAGGCTGACCCAAGTACTGCTCTGTTTGCTTTCCATCTCACTGGAGTCCTTCCAATGGACTAGCACAATTGCTAAGGATGCCTAGAGAAGGGTTTATCCAAAACAAACATACATGCTCTTGACACTCCATTTACAACATTAAGCCTTCTACTGTCGCCAAGGTTAATATCCGTATATTTCACATTGATTGTATTAAGAGATTACTAATGGCTAAAATCCTAAGCCGGGTATTGGTACATTATCAATACAGTTCACAAAGCTATGCCCTCAAAATCAAGAACATGTTTTGTTTATAGAGAGCTCATACTGCGTGTACACAATACCAGCTTGATGTGGTTTCTGCTCCGTGTTACACTTAGGAATCAGGCACACGACAGAATTGACGTGATGTCTCAGCTCATCTGACAGGCTTCGCAATACCACCTACGTAACACACTGACAATACGGAAGGAATTCAAGAGTACTTACATTAATATTAGACACTGGACACTCCTTTTTGGCAATTTTAAAGGCGAAGTAAGATACTTGAAAGATATCAGGTCTCTGCTCTTGATCTGGTTCAAGCATATACCCTGCAAAAGTTGGTAAGAGTTATCACTGCTAGATCTGAAAAAGCCCGTTGAGACAGTATGTTACCAGCAAGGAGAAATTCAGCAGTTCCACCAAATCAGCTTACCACCTTAAGAGTCACTTGCGCTGTTATCTTGGGCTCGGGGGATTTAATTTTTAATGCTTTTTGTCAAGTCAAATAGTTTGAAAGGTCAAAAACAATTGTAGAACATGTATGCTGCTTGATATCCTGACACTCAGCTATGCAAAAGGCAGCTAAACTGAAGTAGGAATCAGTAACTGCAGAGGGAAACAACACAAAACCAACTCATGGCACTAACATTTTCCAGGATTAATACAAAATTCAATGTAGCTCAAAGGAGATAGACTGCTCTTACTGCATCACGCTAAGGTCCATCACTTTTCGTCTGTAGATGTCATTAACTATGAACAACCTTGCATATAAAAAATTACAGTTCCGTGAATAAAAGGACCTTTCCCTGACAAGACACACAATTCCTGATGTTCCCTCTCAAACATTTTTGTCAGAAATTAAAAGGTTTGGTGTTTTTCCAAGAAATTCAAGTTACTTGATATTGTCTCCAATATAACAAAGTATACATAATCAGGCAATCTTGCCTAGATAACAAGAAAACCTAAACAATAAAATACACTTTCTAACAAAACCTAACCCTGCAAAAATACATTCTGCTATCAAGTAAATGGACAAACTGAAAATATAACTTGTCACTTTTGATGAGCAAAGTGAACTACACTTGCACAACTCCTCGGTAGAACAGCCAACCTTACACATCGTTTTACAAGAAGTCCTCAATAGGTTGAAAAACTATCTTAGACGGATCCTAGAATTTTACACAAAGCCATTATTTCATGTCCTGTACAGTTCACTGCCAGTTTAATTTCTAACAAATTTTACAAAATAACAGATTCCAACAGGCAGTTGCAGCACCATGACATGGAAGCAGAACACTCACTGAAGTGACTCCTGCCACTTGATTCTGAAATGTTAAATTCATGGGGTGGAGCACGTTCAGCTTGTTCCTCCTCAGCCCCTGCCTCATAAAAGAGCAGAGACGAAGCCACAGTCCCTGAAATACCTTTTATGACCAACTGCAGTTTTTTATGACTTCCACTCCAAACGGAGAGAAGGGAAGTTGACATAAGGACATTCTGTCACACCCACATATTTCCCATGTCAGTATTGCTCATCTTGGCACAGCCATTCATTGAATTAAAAAATCTGCTTTCATACCTAGAAGAAAGGATTAAAACCTATACTCATTAAAAAAAAACCAAACTAACACTGTGACAGAGAGAAGTATTTAGGTAATTTGAAAATTCATCTCTCATTCTGTCAGTACTGGCAGAAGGCAAATGCTTACCATCGTAACTGCTGTCTCTCAATTTTGAATGCACACTCAAAAAACTGGTTTGGATTTGGTACTGCCTATTATATAAAAGCATAAGCTATGTGGTCAAGACGTCCATAATTTGAAGTTCTAAGAGCTCCTACTGAAACCTTTCGAATTTTTCATATTCTGTCCACCTCACTCTTTCAAGTGAGTCCACTCTAAGTTGAAAACAAAGACAATACTGATGATTACTGTAAATACTAGCTCCCACATCTCTATGCCTGGGTAACGGATGAATCACAAGCCTCAGAGCTGCTTCGCATCCGAAATTTTCCTTCACACACGTCGTGCTTCCAAACTTTTGCCAGAGTTCACGTTCGACACTTGGGGTCGCACAAAATTTTCCAGATTTTTGTTCCGGTATAAACCATGGAACTACTATAAAATGGTTCCCCGTGCAATTCATCTCAGCACACTGATGTCGCTATGCTAAAGCTGCACTTCAAATTTATCTAAGCACAACTGTCCGACTTGGACAGAAAATACTGTCAACAGTCTGATATTCCACAGAAAATACACACTGAAGAGCAAAAAGTAGGAATAAATAGAGCTACATAATAAATACAAGCCCTCTTTGTATTCCCCCTGCTCTTTTGGGATTTATGGACACCTAAAGAAAAAAAAAATCATCCTTGAGTCCCAGAGAAACCAAAAGGTTCCTTGAGCTTTAAAAACGCTTTCGGTGAGTTCAGAGGCACAGTCGAATGTGTCAGATCTCTACACCGATGGTGCTTAGCAGCACTTGCTGTGCTTTGCTGGCTTTATGAGATGGAAGAGTTGCTGCAGTGCCTGTGGACTTACTTATCAAGCAGTGAACGCCGTGGGAGTATCGCGAGCTGTCCGGGATAGTAAAGCTTCCGTCGCAAATGGCAACCTGACTTTCTCCGAAGGGAAGCGAAAAGAAGCAGAGCTTATACAGCAAGCAGCCCAGTGCCTGTAAAAGAAACACAAGCCCTGTGAGGCGGTGAGAGCATACTCTTGCCACGACAGGGCAGCGCCAACAAGACACAGGGGGTGCTCAGAGGCTGCATAGGAGCTGCACTTTGGAACACAGCTGACGGATCCAAAAGCAGCTCTACCAACACCTGCTCTTCCACCGATTCCTGTAGCAGACCAAGTACAAAGCCAGAGCACACCGGAAGCTGCACTCCCAGTGTCGTATCACCCACAGATAGCACTACTCTTTGCACTAAAATTCATACTTTTCTTCTTCTCTGCACGTCAGCTAATAAAAAACACCTCTCTTGATCATGCTGGCAACAGGTTTCCATAAGCCATCTCTGGGGGCTATTAAGCAGAAACTGGAGCCAACGTAAGAAGAGAAGTTCTAAATCACATCCCCCTTCCTTTAACTTAAAAAAAAAAAAATCAGACATGGGATTAATTTTATTTACAAAAAAACTAAATACCCAAGATATTGTTACTGTTCTGTGTTCTATAGCTGCCCAATGTATTTCATTTTCCAATAATTCATTTTTCAGTCAGTCAATGCCGGTTTTAACTCCCCCTTCCTTAACCAGTCCCATAGCTCGTACTATCCAATTTTTTGCTTACCCAGATATCTGCCTTGGTAGTAATTGGCCTTCCTCCATACAGATTGATCATCTCAGGAGCTCTGTATGATAGTGTTGTGTACCTAGCAACACAACACAGAGAGGACATAGCTGAAAACTTCGCCTCAGAACAGCGAGGGTGTCTTCCCCATCTGCCACGCGCACACCAATCACACACGTTTCAGACATGTGCCTGGAATTGTCTTGCATGATGCACGTCATTACTGCATTTGCAGCATGACAAATACTATTTGAAGCAGCAATATGAACTATCATACACAAGAATAAGAGTAGCTGCAGAGTCCTACAAGAGCTCTCCCTATCTCACACAAACATGCAGAAGGCAGATTTCAAAACACTAATATCTCAAAACAACTGCTAAACTGGTAGTTCAGAAACTCCAGAGCTGGAAAAAGTCTGTATCACTTCATGACTTGAAAACAAGCAGCCTGTATTTACTCCTCTGCAGTAGTTAGCCCAGAGAGGCAAAACCAAAGTAATATGTGTTTTCAAGAGTGTGCCTGAGAAAAGTTGAAATATTTTTCTGATCAGTCTTAGGAGAATGGACATGGACCATACCCTGCAAAGGAGACTCTACATAAACCCACTGCAGTGCTTATTTACATCAGTTCTTGTTATCTTAGCAAGTATTTGCTTAGCAGTATCAAAACAGCACAAATTAAAACTATCCAACTCCTAAAATGGCCAGGAGCCAGACATATATTTTTGAACAATTTAATTTCACAACAGCATGCCTTTTTCCAACAGTTTTATTTTGAGGAATCTCAGATTTGAAAAACAATCTGTGCATAAATGGAGGAAATCTTACCAAATAGTTCCAGCCTTTTACCATATTTATGCCAAAATGAATTCAAGATTAGACATTAATTTCAATTCATTAGGGATACATGCACACCACGCTATAATACATGGAGTTTCCCGGCAGCACAGTCATTGCTTATGACAGGTCACCTAAAAGTAAACTTACTTTTTAATTTCTTCTTCAACCATATTAACGCCATCTTTTTGAGGGTTCAGGTATTTGTTAGTGGCACTGCCAAAATCACAGAGAACGTAGTTCCCATTATCATTTAACAATAGATTCTCCACCTTGAAAGGAAATCGACACACAAAAAGTAGGTTAATATAAAAGCATTAATTTCCAGGTTAAGTGTTATTCCATGTTCTCACACTCAAACAGGAAGTTATCTGAAAAATCAACTGCTCAGCGTTGTCTCAGCAATAAACGATGTCCTATGGTTAACGTCCGTTTACAGCTCCACCAACAGGAAGCTCCCAACCAGAAATCTGTCTTAGGGAAACCTCTCCTATAGCCTCAATCCTTTTCACGCAGATCACTGATTTCAGCACCATCAAGTTCCTACCTTCAGATCCCGGTGAACTATAGGTGTTTTGCACTGATGCAACCGGGCAACAGCTTCACAGGTGTCACAGAATATTCTCATTACTTCCGACTCAGTGAAGCCTGTCTGCAGACGCTGGTTCATCTGGTTCACAACCTGCCCAGCTGAAGAGGAGAAATTTCTTTCAAGTAACCCCTATCAGGTACAGAAGACTTACTTATATGCATAAAGTCCACAAATAAGATGCAAGAAAGTTTTCCACCGTTACTGTATTTGAGCAAAACAAACCTCGTTTTCCAACTGCACGCTCTTGTATCGCCCTGAACAGAAAAATTATTGGCTCAAATGAAAACAATCCAGTCCCTGTGGCTGAAACATGTTTGAAACCAACTGCTGCAAACACAAAAGAGCATCCATCATACCAATATGTCCCCTCAAAACTGTCTCTTACATTGGGATCCATAACCCAAACTCTGTCAGTCAGCTGAGTTAACGAATTCATTCTCTAGACACCCCCTCTGTCTTTCTGGGAGACAGAGGAGGAAGAAAGGGGAGGCAGGGAAGGAGGGAAAAAAAGCCCTGAACCCATCCTCCAAGGAAGATGACCTCCCTCTCCCTTTTCACAAGTTTCCTTTAAGATTAGGAATCAATACTTCCCTGTTTCTTGCAGTAATTTTACCAGACACCACTAAGCTCTTCCTACCACAACACTCACTGCACAGAGAGATGAGGAAGGATTCTTGCAGAGACACGGCAGGGCCACGGTGGGCAATCTGTCAACCAAGGATTCTTAAAACACAGAAAGCCTAACACTGTCACGTGATCTGACAGCTGACATCCACGGGACTATTTAGAAGGATCACTAGGGAAAGCCTACTACTAACAGGGAGTCAGAAGTGAGCTCCCACAAAGCTACAGAAATTCACCCATACAAGCAGGGTAAAGGGCCAAAAACGCGGCCATTAGTTTTCAAGTTCTCCTTATTCCATTCCCCAAAACGTACATTACGGTTGCCTTTGGCTCCTTATGGTACAGATTGCACAAGCTGCAATGCTTACTGCTTCTACTGCAAGTATAAACCACACAGAGCTCAGCTCAAAGTATTCATCAAGCCGTACAGACCACGGGACGGCTTCTTTCTTGGCTCAAACTATTTACGTGGTACTTGCAGCACTTGTTCCAGTATCACCACTTATTTGGGTTAACCACCATCTCATACTATGAGACCAGCATCCAGTCCCCCTAGATTTCAGACAAACTTCAGAAGTTAAACTCGTTGGCAAGTTTATTCCATACATATGTGACGTGGGGGAAAAGCACCCCAAAATACAGTCCCTGACTTAGACATTGTTTGAAACAAAATTACGTTGTAAAGCAGGAACACGACGCTAACATCTTTTTGGACAGCACTATCAACCCTAACTTGACTATGCCCATTTGTAGCAAATCACCTGTCAGGTAAAGCTTCTTCAGTGCTGTCATCTACAACCAAAAAAACAGAGGGAGAAGAGTGGTGAAAATTTGCTGGTCTCTCCTATCGAGTTATGCTCCAGGTACTTGTTGCTTAGCACCACCAGGGGAACAGCACAACTGCACTTCATACTTAGAGAATTAATTTCCCAGTTTGTAGCCATGTTTCATTACAAAGCCCTGTGAAACTTCTAGGCTTTGCCCAGTGCCTAAGTAGCAATGCCAACAGAAAGGTGAAATGAACTACCCGGATTCCAGCTGTGACACATACGTGTTAACCTCTTATATTAAGGGAATAGTTTTAAGTAAAATCACAGGTGATAGTACAAACATCTTCCTCCGGAAACCTAGGAGATGACTCTTACCTCGACAGTACTCCATGAGGATAAGCACCTCCCACACGTTATCACTTAGTGAGTTGACAGCACAGTCCAAATAGCTCACAATGTTCTTGTGCCCAGATAACTCTTTCTGAAAAAGAAAATGCACATTACACTTCAGTACTGAGAAAATGAAAAGAGATTTTCAGTTGCTGCTGCAACTGGGAGAAATGCCTTCTGCTTGGGAACTAGACATACTGACCAAACTGAATGTGGTATCGAATACATATCTGAACAATTCCTTCAGAAATTAATCATGCACCAACCCTAAAGGCAGCACTGATTTCTGGAAGTACTGGTAGAAAATCAGGACCACAGGATCAAAAGCAAGAGACGTCTAGAAACACTGGAGAGACATTTGATGTCTGCACACTACAAACCGACACATTCTCCAGTTCCAAATAATGGCCTTCTTACCATAATGGTGACTTCTCTCTTGCAGATGTTGAGGTCTGGCACGTTATTCACACACATTCGCTTCAGTGCGCAGCGGGATCCGCTGGGGGTGCGCACCAGAAACACAGTTGAGAAGCCACCTGGAGAACACGAGTGCAAAAAGAAGCAGCTACTTGAGTTTGTTGGTATTCCTCTAGTCAACATCACTACGTACTAAGGACGAGCAACTAAGACTATGTCGGTCATCGAGTGACAAGTAACAAACACTTGAGAAGTTAAATATTTGTTACCTCAACCCATTTCTTTTAAACCAAGTATTCATGACAAAACCATTGTAAGTCTTACTATTTTCTTACAAAGTTACATGAAAGCATTAGAAAACCATTTCCACGTTCAAATAAGTTCATAAAGCACAGAAGAACTATGTATTCAGACCTCAACCCTGAAGAACTTTCAGAGTCATTCAAAAACCTGAATCAAGTGAAGGTATATTAATCCCCTAAACCCACATTCTAATATATAAAAAATAAAATATTTAGAAAAAGTCTTGAGAGATACTGAACAAGTTGTGACTTTCCAGGTTAGCTTCAACAGCCTCCCTGGAGCACCAGACAGTGCAAGCAATCAGCCCTAAAGAAGTGTTTTTATTTAAACCACACCGTATGTGCAGAGTAGCATTAAGCATTTTCCCACAACCAGTGACACGAAGAACATTCTTAGTCCAACAGTGGCATGAATTGGGAACCACACAGTCAAGCCCCCTTCCCGGTATGAGGCTTTTTTCCTCTCTTCACTGGTAGAGAAGAATCAAGGAGGCAGCAAATACACAAGTGAAACAACCTACTTCCCAGTGCTCAGGAAACCGAAGTGAAAACCAACACTCTGCTGTTTTATCTGCCTCCTGTTAGTCCTGCCTGCTGCTCAAGGAGGCCACGCTGGCATCACCTCAAGGCTCACAGGCACGGCTTTCCAACAGTTAGAGGAAATCCACCTCATAGGAGAGCTCATGTAAATCCCTGCCTTCCTTAACTGCTGTCTGATCGAAAGCCAACCAGCACGATGGGAATTTTGAGAGCAAGAGCTCAAGTACATTGTCAGGACACAAATATGTATACTGAAAAAATTAACTACTCCAAAAATCAGGGAGCCAATTGAAATGCACATGTTTCACGGTATCCAGTAGCATCTGCAAGCCGTGTTTATGAAGTATAATGCACCTCATTTGATGCAAGTCTCACGTGCTTGAGCAAACAATCACAGAATCGCTGCCACTCAAGAAGCTGTTTTACTAAAGAATTTCTCTTGAAGATTACATATTTATTATTTTTTAACTTAATTCTCATTTAGTCAAATGACACGCTAGGCTGTCAAAGCAGAATTACTGCCAAGTTTAATTCAACAGCCTCACCCTGGTTTACATAGGGCCTTCCTAAAAAATTCACAGGACACCCACTCTTAACAGCTCGAGTTCTTAATGCTGAACTACAGCTGGGATGGAAATGATCCAAGAGGGTTCCCGAACAACAGCCTGGGCAATTCTGCCAGACCGATGTGCAGACCTTCGTTAGCAGAAGAGGTTTTGTACTACTTTTTGTATTAGACCAAAAAGATAAAGCAATAATCAGGTAAAGCAAAAGAGTCGTGATTAGAAGGCAATAACCACTTCTTGACTTTTTAACCAGTTTTTATGGCCTTGAAATTCTCTCTGACTAGCAGGAGGACAAAACAGAACTCCGGATTTCAAGTTGCCCTGACAACTGTTCGATGTAACCTGAGCAGACGTGACTAAGTCGAAACCAGCGGGGAAAGCAGCGAAAAGCCCCAAAGTTCTCAGCCAAGTGCTGCTCTTGCCATTAGGTGGCGATATCAGCCAGCAGCTGAATCCTAGGCACCGTAAAAGCAGACCTGGTCCTGTTCTTGGCTAGAAGCAGATCCCTGACCTTGAATGGTTCGCCATCAGTAAATACCACCGCTATAAAAATCCTTTCCTCCAAGAGACAAGTGGCACAACCCTGAGCAGGACCCGACTAGGTGAACTGTCCTGATATCAGCCCACGGGTTGTCTCACTGCTCCCCTTCCTGTTCTCACCCCCATCCCACCGGGCTTTGTGGGGGCATGGTTGCTCTCTGGTGTTAAACACAAAAAGGAGTTTCATCTCTTTCAGTCTTTTATTTCCACCAAAGTTTAAGTCCTCCGAAGTTACACAGGACAGCCACATTGCACTTTTCCCTGGAATGCTTAGTAAGAAGCCTTTCTACAGCATCTACAGTTACATAAGCCAATAGATACTTAGCAGAATCAAACTCCTTAAAAAGCTCACACCTCTGTCCTACCTTTCTTTCACCTTAACTATTCACTTTTGGGATCTTATTATCAGCTAACCAGCAATTATTTGGGCTTTTTTCGGGCTGGTTATTTTGTTTGTTTTTAATGAAATTCTACACCAGCCACACGTGTTTGGTTTTTTCCTATGTGTATTTAAGGTCAACCTTGACTAATTTCACAGGCCTCAACATGTCATTGACACTTTACCATGTTACATTCCTGAAACTCCAACCAGAAAACAGTGGAGCTGTCAGAATTCTAAGTACCCTATTTGCTTACTCAGGTAGAACAAAATAAGGCTGAAAAATCTTCCAGCGACTTTATCATCTTTCAGACTGCCGAGAGCCATTTTGTGGAGACAGTCTAGAAGAATATTAACCAAGATACTCTGAATAAAGTAATGCATATTTTTTATATAGAGACAACAAGGGTTTTTAAATCACACAGATTTTTTTGAACCATACAGAAGCACCAAATGTTGTTTCTCCCTTGACTATTTATTCAAGTCTCAGATAAACAGTACAGAACTTGAGGCACGGAAGGATTTTGCCTCTCTCTAGTAACACACAGTAACCACTAACCACATCTGTAAAAGCTGAACAGGGAATGGCAGCTATTACAGTATAAATGGTTCCTTACAAATCCATTAAAACTTGGCTGTTTTGGAGAGGTGACTGAGTGTTTAGCATCCATTTCCATTCAGACAAATAAATACTCAAAAACATGTTTTGATAAAGCTAACAATTATATAAAAGTATATTTTCAGATACAGTATTTACATCTGTTTTTTCTGTACATTTCAAAACCTGAAAGGAATGAAGAAATAAGTGTGTAAACCAACAGACCCTAGTCATTCTCACGTGCCTGCACAATGTTGATAGTTAGGTATTTAGCAACTTCCTCAAGAACTCAATATAATCTTGCGTTCAGGAGAACAGTTTTTAAAGACACGAAGCCTTGGAGCTGCCAGCCTTAAGAGGGCTTCCAAGGCGAATGCTACTGCCTCCATCACAGCACAGTTCCACACTGGCTTTATGGTCCCTGTGGAAGGCTGTTCTTAATAAAGCTCAGTGTAAAGCTGTTGTTAACGAAGCCCAACGGCAACCTAAAGGATAGTTTACTTCTAATTTAAAGCCCGCTGCCAACACAGGCACTCAGCTTCACATGACCTTGGTCAGGGAGATAGCCTTGCGTGCCTCTCTGCAAAGCTAGAGAAACAGGTTCAAGTGCAATTACTTCCCCGGGAGCCACCTACCCACATATACTCTGCTAACTGTCTTTTTCCCCAATTTTGCAACAAGACAGCTGTCCATCAACATGCTAATTTTCTTTAAAATACCAGGTCTGGCTTTTTGGCATTCCAGATACTCGCCGGTACAATGGTGATTTCAGTACACTTATCTGTGTTCTGAATAAACTTCTGCATTTGACAATACTTCTACTGCTGACTTACTCTGAGAACCACTTGATGCCTGGGACACTTGAACATGTGTTCTCCCTGTTAATTCCAGGGACAGATCTTCAAGATCCGGCTGACCCGCAGCCCGAGCCACCCCATTCCAGAAGCGACCCACCTCCCAGAACTGCACAGTCTTCCAAGCACTGTAGTTGCAAGCCCAATGCACTGGAGATAGCCACTTTATGAACAATGAATCCACTCGAAACACCAAGTAAGACCAGTTCAAGCATGAATGCTCTGCAAACAGGCTCCCAGCAATACCAACAAGTAAAACCTTACTACGAGTCCATAATGACGGAGAAGAGTAAGACTGTATCAAATGTTTCAAGCATCTTTCTTTCAGGGGAGAAGAAAAAAAACAAACAACACCCCATAATCGAAAAGCAAAATCAAACACAAAAAAACCCCAAACAAACAAACCAACCACCCCCCAACTCTGACCTCTATAGCTTATGTGGTACTCAGACACAAAAGAAACCAGTGTCCAAAAGCAAAGGACATTAGGAAGAAAATCCAAAAAGAACTAGTCCCTCTCCACAAAAAAAGCACAACCTCAAGAAAAACAGCTCTTCATATCCCATTCACTTTCGTACAGAGCACTGGTAAAGGCCCTTTTCCAGCTAGCAGTGAACAATATATCCATGTGCTCTATTACCAGGAATTTGGAGTCAACTCCTTTGTGCCACAGTTGCAGACGAACCTGTGCCAGGAGTTGTTTCCTGCAGCTCCGTTTTGATCTCATCTTCATGTGGTGTATAACATGCACTGGCATTCTGGCTCTCGAGAGTCCTTCCACAACCCTCATACGCTGCTATGGTGCCACAGAGCCCCCTCTTCCCTTCTGCTTCCCATTTCTCTTGTGCCCACAAGGTCCATAACTCTGTATGTCCATTGGCATCCTATTGGGATAGCTTCACTTGTACAAATGCTAAGAAGCTCCCTCCTCCCCACAAGGACAGGAGTCCTTCCCCCAGAGGCACTGCCTTCTGTCAGTCAGCACAGCTGCTGTATTGAAGGCACATTTAGGAGTGGCAGACTAAAAGCATACACAAGAAATACCAGAGTTTTGAGTAGAAAATCTTAATTTAACTCTTGAAGCTACAAAGCTTCCTATCTGTTAGCAAAACCTTTAAAAATGCACAGAATTCAAACATTTGAATTTCTCATCAAATTCTAAACACTGTGTGATTGTTGAGGGGGTAGCCTTGAATAGAAACTTACCATGCCTTTTTCAAGTCTTATGAAAAATTTTTGATGAAACGTTCGGTTTTTGTCACAAGTTCCACCACAGAAGGAAGCCACAGTTGTGTCTTCCCATTCCTGAAGCACCTCTGCATGAGAGGATGAGGGGATGCCCTGTTACTAAAGGTCTGTTTTCCAGCAGTGCAACACAAATTCCTGCAGCAGCTGGTGGGTACCTCACGCCAGCTTCCAGAACATGGGCTGAGGAGCATCCAGTGTTCACCATCCCAGAACACGGCCACACTCTGCTCGCTCCAACACTGCTGCCTCAGTGTCCCAGTCGCTGCCGGCCCTGAGCATTCCAGACCCCGGGAAGGTGCCATACATGACCTGCCCCCCAGCCCAGCTGTGCGGCTGCCAAGTCAAGCCGTAACAAGCGGCCTCCCTGCTGCATAAAGGCAGCCTTAACTAACACCGACCATACATACACATGCACCTTTCAGGACCTTTACACCTACATGTTCGTGTGCACGCACATGTGCATGGGTATTTTTAGTGATGCTTACCCCACGAGCCTCAGTCATGAACACAAGGCTCTGAGACACAGCTCCACCCGGAAGAACATTTGACAGATGTTGCTCCCAAGCTCAAGAGCTCAGCACTCCCCAAATCAAGAACAGAAACAGCCCCCTACTTCTAAAATACCCCATTTCTACACACACATTTCAGAGTTCAATTTATTTTAAGCATGCAGACAGTGCATTCCAAGGGACATACCACTGCTCCCTTTCCCACTGCCCACACAAATTCCCACCATGTAACAAGCTGCCTATCAGACAAGTAGCAGTGTTTTCCTGAAATCGGCATCTGGTCCTATGGCAGCACTGGGAAAACAGCAGCTGTGAATCACATCCCAGCAGGACATCACCATGCAGCCACAGCAGGCAGGTCTGCCAATGGCACTGTTCCCCCGCCACAGGCAGGTATGCTCAGATTCCACTTCTCCCAGCATCAGCTGCAGGCCAACCTCACAAAAAAGCTCTGAGAGAAGCACCAGAGACTGCCTGGGGCATGCAAGACACTTAAGTTACTGAGTGAGCTGGGAAAGCTGAATTAAGGTCTGCTTTAGAGTTCTGTGAAAAGTTTCTGTGTTTATTAACACCCATGCAGCAGACATGCCCAAGGGCCAAACTTGAAATGCTTAAGATGTGGCCTAGTGAACAGCAAAAGGAACAGAGCTCTGTGTCCTGCAGTACAGCCCATCATCACCCCACCTGTTTCTCAGTGTCCAGGTGATTTGCTAGCTGTGTTTGACTACTGCTTCCATGGCATCTTCTGCCTGACAGCCTTGGCTACTTGGCTGCTAGAGAAACAAAAAACACCCACTTCCTAATGCAGATAAATTTCCTCACACACTTGCAATTCCTGCAATAAACTAAGTTTAAGGAAGATGAAAGTAGATTGACTAAATAGCTGATTTAATGAATGCTTAAAAAAAAAAAACAAACACCAAAACCAAAAGACCGAAGCATTTGATACACCCTGCACGGAATACATCTTATGCACCCAAGACAAAACATTTTATTTCACAGGGTAAAGCTGATGCCTTCTCATACTCTGGCTGGAAAAAGACCAAAAATCTCTCTGTATTTCAATCTTCAATCAAGCTGCTCGAGAGTTAGTCACAACCACTGTACTACTTTCATGTATTACATCATCATCGCCTCTTGTGGTTCTCTGGAAAAAAATAATCTAACGCATTTACCTCTACAATTATATTTAACAGAAGCTTGTATTTAAGTCAAGTAACACTTCCATCCTGTCTGTAGGGAAAGGACCACAGAACACGACCAGCAGATCACTACCAGTTCAATTCATTGACTGTGAAAACTAACATTAACTTCTACTTACTCAGATGTGCTTTTCACAAGAAAGCTTTTCTACTTACCCAGGGCATTGATAAGACACCTACACTGAGCATCCTCTAGCACAGTTGACAAAAAAAACCCCAAAACCTAAAAAAATTAGTACAGCAGTTTTATCTTGTACATGTCTTCCCCCTCTTGTGTCTTTGTTCACTGAACTCAGCTCCAGCTGTAGTTTGCTCTGACCTGAAAACAGAGTGAGCTGGAAAACCACAACAACGACACCATCTGCGCATATAGGCTCGACAAACACAGAGTTCACCATTCTACAGTGGTGAGGTTAGGAGTATGAATTCACTTCATTTTACAGATGAAATTCAAATGTCATTCGCTGCTTTTTTTTATAAAGCTTGATTTTAGGTCCAGTATAATCAAAAAATCAAATACAGTTACAGAATAGTTAAATCAGTAGGTAGATATTATATAGCCAATATGCAAATACCATGACTTTCTTGGAACTGAACTGAATTGTCATACCATATAGTTACCAATCAGTTAAGAAAACAAACATCTTTTCTTTACCAAACTCTTATTTGCTCTCTAGTTGGTCTTTCATTTTCCTTGAAATGAGTGCTTTACTTGTGATTTCCATGTGGAAGGCCAGGAATGCAAAGCAAAGCAGGGCTCTCTAACCTCCCCCATGACTAAGTGTGCACTGAATGTTCCCGAGCTGCCGCGGCACAGGAACAAGGCCCCGCACACAGTGCCCGGCTCCAGCCCAGCGGCTGGTTCACGGCGTCCTGGACCCGTGCCACCTCTGGCTGCCACACAAACACAAGAGCCACCAGGCCGCGCAGACACAAACCAAGCCGTTTGTAACGCCAGCAGCACTTCAGACTGAGGCAGATGTCACAGGAAGATTCTCTGCTTTCCTCCTTTTCTAAGGCATCTTCACATATAAATTACTAGGATGAAGCCCATCTCCTTCAATAGTGGGAAGAGCCTACAGTCTCACCTTCACATCTGAGCGTAATTCACTGACCATTTCATCCAGGAGCAGGACTAGAATTAGACTGACCGGCTGGAATTAGCGCTAAAACACTCAATATGAATAATTAAGAAGGATTTTTGTTATCTTGCCTCACAGTCTTTAGCTCTCTGCAAATACCAGTCTGCACTTAAACTCTGGCATACCAAAGCAGTATGCCGAGATACGGACTGAGGCAGCATAAGAACAACAGGGCACCAGTAAACTTTAAGAGCACGATATCTGAGATCCAACCTCCTTACACCCATAAAGAGAATTAGAAGCCATTTTAGGCAATAATACTTCCTTGGCACCTGCATGGGGACAGGCAGTTCTTGAACCTCTATCCAGTACATGCTGAATATATTTGAATACTTCAAATTGCATATAAAGCATCTCTCAAAACTTTGCAGCACTTCCGTGCTTGGGATTCCAAACTTTGCACTGTAACATTTGACAATTTTAAAAGATAGGCTGAAATTTCATAATAGTCTAAGCAGCTTGATCATTTTAAATAAACAAGCCATGCTGCAGTAGCAACAGGATTATCAGAGTTGACATTTTCAAAATCATTTAATACCCTCGTACACCTCCTGCGTTTCAAGGAGCCAGTCAACAGCAGTAACTCAGAACAAAGCATTTGTTAAATGCACTGATTTGGAAACTCACAGGTTTGGGTAGGTGTCAGGAAATCCAAGTGTTGGGACCCAACTACCATCTAAACTCAAAGATGTCCTTGAGCAAAAGCCTCCTCTTAAAAACAAAGCAATACAATTTGATGACAGTTTAACACCAAGTCATAAGAAAAGCATAAAATGCTTAATGGAGAAATCAAATATTTGAAGAAAGCATAAAGCTGGGAGCATAATACTGTAAAGTTACAGCAAGACTGAGGGAACTTGAAGACTACAAGACTAAACCAAGTAAGATGCAGCACACTGCTTCCTTTTGAGCTGCCAAAACAACATAAACTTGTTTCTCTATCTTCAGACTGCCTAAGAAGCCTCTGGATAGCTCCTTCTGGGATCAAATACTCCTCCGGCTGCTTCCACAGGTTCTCATGAAGTAAAAGCCAAGTGATAATCCATCTAAATTCACCTCAAGTTGAAGGTCCCAACTCTCTAGATGCAGACTGTGCGACTGAGCTCTATGGAGACACGGCAAGGCTCAAAGGATGCAATTATTTCATTTACTTTTCTCCAAACAATTTATTTTCCTGCACAACATGCACAAACCAGAACTGATCCCATGTCTAATGCTGACACACTAAATTTCATTCACTCTTCCTATTCTAGTCTCACGAACAAACGTTGTATTCAGGTCAGGTTCTTATACACACATGTCAGCAGAGTAGAATTTAGCGCTTTCCATTCTTTAATGACCTATTTGCTCTGCACCACTTTCATAGTTACATGCAAGTTAATTATCCAGAGCAAGAAAAAACTTGTTCAGTAACAATTTCTCTAAATAAAAGCACATTCAGTTTTTCAACCTGCGGGAATTGCAAAAGAACATAAGAAAATGTCATATTAATCACTGGCTTCCAAAGCTATTTTTTGTTTCATAAGAGGCAAAAAGCTGCAACAATTACTCATTACAACTGCTACTGAAAGACAAGATGCACAGATAAAAATCACAGCCCGAGCAACAAATTTTAAAAAATGAGTCATTTTAACAGAACTGAAATAAACCAGGAATTGGACCATTCCTATGTTTTGGTACATAATTGGTAGAGACTTGCCTATTGAAGTTTCCAGGCACCACAGGAACAAATTCATCCATTAAAATAATGTGCAAGTCTGGAAGGAAGCCCAACATATGCATGACTCCGAATAAAATTTCCTCAAGCCTTGTAACACCAGAATCCCTATCTTAGTTTTGTGTGTGGCAATTAAGGCACAGGATGTTACAGAAGGGATGAGGAAGAACCCATCACAGAGCCAGGATGTTCCAAACTCTACCTGTATCTCTTGTACAGACTCTTATGACTTGGGGCAAATCCCTTCATCTTTGTTTTTCCATCTGTGGAGTAATGACTCTCCCAAGAGCCATGTGACGCTCTTCACAGCAATAGCAGCTTTGACCGCTCTTGAAGAGCAAGATAAAGACTGCTCAGAGGTGTTCCCTCTCACTTGAGTCTCTATAATCCTTTCTTCAGTACTTTCACCACTAGCCTCAGAAGCAAAGCAGACTTAATGACCAGCAAGGCTAAGGGAGGACTCTCCTACCTTTACAGGGAGAACACTCCAAGTCCGCCAGTTTTCAGTTCCACTAGACAAGAGTGCTTTAACACCTGGGTTCCTGCTGCTCAAAGCAGCATGTTTTCTGCTATCAAACCAAAAGAAGTATTCCCTATTTCATTAAGACAGTCTCCTAGGATCAAAGCTGGGGTTTTTCCTCCAGTTGGCAACCTTCACTTTTCTGTTTTCCTCCACCCTTCCTCTGTTTGGTGATCCGGTTTCACAGATGAACCCACCCATATCCAAGACATCCCACGGAAATGAGAAAAAAGTAACCAACCTAGACAAGCGTGAGCAAGGAACATGTGAACGTGGAGAGGAAGGGAAAGGTTCCTATCTTCTTAACCAGGAGACAAACACTCAAAGAGACTGAAATCCATTCCCAAGACAACCAGGAAAGCAGGAGAAGAGGAATTAACGCTCCTTTCTTGTCAGGAGCTACACGACGCAGAGAAACGCAGACCCTCTCCTTGGAAGAGAGCAGCGGTTTGACGATCCTCCAGCTACAGGACAAGCCCTCCTTGCCCCGGCATGCCAGCAGACCAGAGAAACCGTGACCTGCACCGGTGCGCTGCTGCTTGGCACCGCTGGGACCTGCAAACTACCCTCAGACTGCCAGCTCCAGGTACCACCAGGCAAATATCCCAAACACATCAGGAAGCAGCTGTTCATCCAGCACATTAACAGCTTTTAAACTAAGCCTATGAACATAAATGAGGAAAACCTTCCGTTTCATAATACACGCTTGCAAATCTAACGGTTTCTTAGGAAAAGGACAGCATCTGAAGCAATCGAGTTACAGTCAGGCAAGTGATTGACCCTACCTGTGTTCTGGGTTAGTCCCCAGGCTGTCACCCAACTCTCACACCCTGCCCTCTGGCAGGCACCGAGCATTCATAGTGTCAGTTAACAAAAGCTCTGCTTACAAACACCAACTCCTTTCACTGTGGCAGCCTGCTTAGCTAGGATGTTACAGAGGCAAAAAATAGCTACAGCAAGTAAAATATAGCACAAGGTTAAGGAATTAACAGAATGAAGACAAACAAAACACTGTAAACCAAAGCAATGCCAGAGACAAGCAGCACAACCTAAGTGAGCACCTCCAACACCTGCCCTCTCAATCAGAGGTGAGACCTATTCAGCTGCAAGTGAGACACCCATCAAAGAGCACGTGTGCACATTGACAGAGCAAACCAACATCTACAGCTGGAAAAGCACCTGAGCTCACACAGTTCACATGCTTATGCAATACGACAAGCTCATTCTTCCCTGCTGCAAAAGCCAAGCGGGCCTGTGACTGCGCTGCTCCCCAGACACTGAGCCTCATCCCTGGTGTTAACTTTAGCTCTCCCTGCACAGGACCACTGGAGGAACCCTTCCCCGTGGGTAACATATGGGTTACTGACTGACAGCTCTGCTACCACACTAACAACAGCCCAGGGAAGTACATACCCTCTTCCCACAACTACTGGTTGATAGTTAACGTATGTCTGAAAAGGAGTTCTACTGCTTTTAGCCAACAACTTTTCTTTTCCATGCTGACATGCAATACAATGAAATTTAATTTTAAAAAAAATTAATATTACAAATAAATTTTTAGTTAAACCAGTAAAGCACATCAAAAAACGTTTAAGATCCTGCACATCTTATTTTAAAGCTATAGCATGTCCTTCTCAGACACAGCTAACATAACCTCCATTTTTCCATGCTGCCTTATCCTGTGAGGGTGTCCAAGAGCTTCCTCCTGCAATACACCTGCACACATACCCTCCCCTTATGACTACTGTAACATTAGCACACTTTACCAAAATGCATCCGCGAGGAAAAAGGCAAGTAGATGGCACACGCATGGGCACATCTGTCTTTCCCCAAAATTCAGCAAAGGAAAGACGGCTTGAGTTTGCCTGTGATATTAACATGATACTCCTACAAATCAAGTTCCTTCTCCTGTAACCATCTGACTCTTGGCCACTAGCCTGAAAATTTACTTCAGAATTACCAGATTCCCAAGTACCTCCTCTTTATTTAACTACTTCTGGCCACACAAAAATCAAAGGGATAACATCCTTGAAAAAGAACATAACTGTGTGCAGTTAACAGAGGTGTAACATGACCCGTCCATGTACACACGATGTAGGAAGGAGTGTCCGCAGGGCATGGAAGGACTAATAACTGGATAATCAAAGAGCATTAGACCACGTGACCTAAGAGCTGAACTTGGCCCTAGCTGTACAATAGATGCCTTTGTCAGCCTACATATGGTTCCCAACCTGTTCATTTCTCCACCCGTGTCCCAGAGGCACACAAGAGCTCTGGAGAGCACAGCAAGAGCAACTGCTCTGCCCAAGTGCCACCACAGCGGACAGCACACCAGACGTGTGACTGACTGAACTGAGTTAGGGCTTTCATTCTGTGTGCTGCGTTATATGAAAATAGACAGTTAGCTGCATATTGGTGCAAGACAAGGATCACACACAAATCCCCAAACTGGTTTGGTCTGCCTGCTCATCACACAGAACACAGCTACATCCTGCGCTAGCCAAACAATGCTCTTCTTTCGCGCTGTGAGCTGTCTTCCTGAGGCTCGGGAAGTCCCGAGAAAACCCCCACACACAACAGCACAGGCTGTCTTTCACCACCCAGAAATCAAAAGCTGGTCCAGGATCTCAGCACCTGCCAGTCTGCAGATACACTTGACGTAAGGCAGCCGTGACTATTTCGGGGAGCGCACAAGAGCTTCACATGTACCGTATTATACTTTCAGCCAAAACAAAAGTCAGTTTCAAGTGCTCACTCCCCTTTTTCTGCCTCATTATCTTGAACTGGAACAAACCGTATCTACTACTCCAATATTAGCAAAGCAGAACTGTTTGAGACAGAGTAACAGGCTTGACCTTTACAGTCATGTGCAAACAGATTCAGAAATGTTACACTCCGGAAAAAAACTGACTTACCAAACCCAACTCAAATTCCACAAGTTTCCAGACAGCCTTCCAGCTCATAATCCACTGGAATAACCAAACTAGATTACAACTGAAAATCAAACAGCAGCTTCTGCAGAGCAGCAAGTCACACGCGATAACCAAATTAATGAAGACCAGTACTGTACACCGTCACCTTGTCTCATAGGAGAAGACTAGCACACAACAGAAGTAACCCTGCACTAGGTATACTTGTAACACCTGCCACAGAAATAAGCTCTCACAGAGTTAAAAACTGGGGCCACACCACGTGGAAACACTTGGAAGTACTTAAGTTCACAGATCCATCACAATGGCACCTCTCTCTATTTACCTCTCCAGAAGAAAGAACAAGCCCCACCTTGACAGGAGATGAAGCAGTGTCAGCTGTACAGCAGCCTGCTTCCAAATTTACAGCAGCTGCTGGAGCTGCAAATCCTCACAATATTTTGCTCTAGGGACCAAAAATCATGAGGTATGAGAGGAATTGCAAAGACTACACACAATTAAAGCAGGACAGTAGAGCTCACAAGAAGCTCATTCCTTCGTTGGTGTAAGAGAATGGAGGAATGGTTGACTGGCTCAAAATAACCAGGTGGGAAGCGTGTGGGGTAACAGGGTGAGCTCTGCCTAAGTGCTGCAGCCACTGCTTTCCCCCTGCCCCCTTGAGGCTCTGTTAGCCTCTGGTCCACAGCACACTGCCCCAAAATGGTGCTGACTGACCCACTCCCTGCCCCAAAATGGCGCTGACTGACCCACTCCCTGTGGTAACCCAGACCTGTTGAAAGGTTTTCTGCGGGAGAAAGTCAAGCTGACCCCCAGAGCAGGTGAATGGGGAGAAAGCCACTGATCCTGTGTGGGTCAATGACCAGTTTGTTATCCAACCTCCTGAGACTTTGCTTGTTTCTCTGCCCACCACTCAGAAGGAATCAAACTACCTTCCCCTCAACCTGCCAAGCAGGCTGGGGCTTTACAACCGGTTTGCCAGCAATGACTCCAAGAGGTTGCACTGTAAGATAAATGATAAAAGAGAGCATGCCATTTTCAGTTTTATAAAGCTTTTTTCACTTTTTCTCCCTATTGAGAGGCCCCTTTTCCCAGAAAACTATGATTTAACCACCGTATTTACTAAACAAACAAAACATACTATTACACAAATGTTAACTAACGAACTTAAAAGTACTTCCTGAAGCACCTAAGTAATGAACTTGACACCACTGAGTGGCTTTTTCCCTGCCTCTCTAGTCCTAGACACAAGGTCACGTAGAAAAGCAACGGCCTCCTAAGCTACAGCAGCAGAGGCTCAACACCACACAGCTCCAGACTTGCTGCTTTATCAGCCCGGCCAATAAAAAATAAACCGGTGTACCCACTATCACACAACTTCTTTCCAGACAGACCAGGGCAAAGCAAAGTCACAGCATGAGAGCAGTAACGCGTCATGTTCACTCTTTCCTGTCCAGAGCTGAACATCCCCTTTGGGCGCCTCTCGGAGCAAAGGGCACGCAGAACTACCCACTTCTCCTTCAAGGTGCCTGCCATCTCACTTCCACGCTATTAAGCAATGCACCAGCTGGCAAGAGCGTGAACTGCTGTGGGGGGAACAGCACACAGCACTGCTTTATTTTTCTAAGATGCAACAGTATATGCCCCACGACTCCATTAACCACTTCTGAATGAAAACAAAAAGCAGATGATGACCGTCTTTCCCTGTCCACAAATCAGCTTCCCAACGAAACTTGACAAGGAAGCTGGAGGGTCCGCTGCCCTTTTTTTTTAACACTTGTAATTGTCTCTTTCTTGTTTCATCCGCACTTGTTAAAAACATACCCATATACTCAATTACAACACTTACCATAACCTCCTTGGTCTGCTCGTGGCACCAAGACAACTTAGAACCTGGCCAAGTCTCTGTTTATTTATTCAGTTTAAACATCTCAAGCCCTGCCAAGCAATCGAGACAGTAAGACAAATGAGCATCTTCCAATGCCTACCTTTACAGTAGGCAGAAAAAACCACTTTTACTGCAGCTCTTATGCAAAAAGGACTTACTGAAGTCTAAGTCAAGGCAAACAACTAAGTCAGTAATATCACTGTGTCAAGCCACAACTTTCTATCTACTCCCTATGTAAGACAAAAATATTTTGGCAACTTGCTAATTTTCACTTTCCTTTTCACTCTTCACAACATAAACTGTTCTGCATTGACATCTGAGATAAATTTAAAAGCATGTTTCATACCTGGCCACCTCCAGTTTGGTGCAATTTCTGAACTGTAAAGTCTTTTTCAATATTGGAGTTGCCATAACTGGAGTTCCCCATGCACCACCTGTAATTTTCAACAGAGAACTCCCTGTATTTTCATTAGATTTCACTTTCCAAACATCAGCTGCATTGCAAATACTCTGGTTCAACAAAAAGACAGAAAGACAAGGCCTGCACTCTTTATCAGTCATTTTATTCCACATATTTCTACCTTGCCCTCAAAATGAAGAGGAACTCGTTTTTTACATCAAACCTTAAATCAAATTAACTGCTTTCCCCCCCATCTCTGAGAAATAAAAAGTAGAAACACATACCGCCATCCAACAACATAATGACCACTAGGTTATGGGGGTCAAGAAGTCACCACAGAAGAGCTGTGTTTAGAACAAAAAGAAACCATCTAACAGCCTAATAACTACAGCTTTTTAACTTTACACCTCCCTTAGCCCAAAGGATTCATTTCCTTTAGATAAGGAAGGCGGTGCCGGCGGTGGGGGGCACACACCTGCGGCCCGCACACGGCCTGTTACAGCCCAGCTGCTCCCCGACAGTCAGAGGAGCTGTGAGAGACTGGCCCGTCTTCCCTCACGTCCCTGCTTCCCCAACCCTGCGCTTGTGCCACCTGCTATTTTCTTATTCTCCAGGCCCCTTTGAGTCCTCCCCAAGGACCCGCTGCAGTGGTGGCTTGGAGACTTTTCCCAACCCTTATCAGTTCTCGTCCTAAGCATCCATATTCAAGAGACCACATAAAAGCTGAAGAAAAAAAAAAGCGGTAAGAAACGTCTTTCAGACTCAAAAGTAGGAAGTTAATTCACACAACAGTCACATGTTAAAATTTGGACTTCCCCTGCCCCCAAGCCCTTAAGGGCTATCAATTTGTTTCTCCCAGCTACAGAAAGGAAAAAAAACCCGTCATCTGTAGTGACTCTAAACACAGAACACTGTGAGGAAACTTTTAACAACGTGCTACACCGAACAAAGCACTTATGCAGTTTCTCTCCTTTCCACTACATACGTTTTGTGTGCTATCTCCTCAGTTTGCTCAAGAGCCTATTGTCTTGTCTTTTGAAAAAAGTCTCTCTCTTGCCATCAGCCCTGCCAAGAGATGACCTTCTATCAGACCACAGTGACTGGGAAGTAGTTCCCAGCAAGGACCACCCAGACTTTAGGCAACCAGGTATGCAGCTGGCTAATCCCTGACAGCATCTTCATACCCCAAACACGAAATACTGCATTTTAAATATTGACTACCAAACCTCTGAAAATCGTTTCTAAACAACAATGAAAACATAAGTGCCACTTATGTGTTCCCATTTCAATTAGTAATATTACCTGCGTGCACTTGTTAGATCCACATCTTAAATCTCCACCAAGAAATGCACCTCATCAGTACAAGTTTACTATCATATTTATGCATAAATATACTTACGCATAGTCTAAGTAACACACAGACAAAAGTGACAGAGATAATTATTTTACCCACAACATCCAAAGCAACGTGTGGCAAATATTCAGTAACTATGAAATATGCAGGACCAGCCCTGAGCTCAGTGACCTGGGAAGTGAATTACACTTTACATATCACGTCAATTACCAGCTCTGGGAAATGAACACCACAGTGTTTCACACACATAGAGCAAAACTCAAAAATGGCTGTTTTGATGGTGTCCCATGCCAGCACCCAGTGAAGCAGTACAGCTAAGAAAGTCCAGCCAACCCTATGGCTACAAAAATTCACACAACTATTCCTCCGGTCCCAGTGGAAGTCCGACGACACAAAGTGCAAGTTCACCACAAAAAAAGCACAAGTCGAGCACCCTGCAGCGAGGGGAAGCTCTACAGCACAAGCAGCCAGCACTGCACCTCCACTCGCGACACCAGTCTGCTGCCTTACACCAAGGAAGACCAAGAATTTTATTTGGTCGGGTTTTTTTTTACTTTCAGAGTAAGCGGCAAAAGCAAAAAACGCAGGCAGACAGAGGCGCCGCTGACACCTCACCCCGCCTCACTCATCCAGGGCGGCGAGCCGGGGAACTCCGAACGCCCTAACGAGCCCCCTGGCCCAGGCAGCGGCCGAAGCGGCACAGCCCAAAGCCCCGCTACCGGTTCACGACGAGTGCGCGGCTCCGCGGCGCCGGGAGGGCCCGACTCCGGCCCGTCCCCGCCGCCCTCAGCCCGTTCTCACCTTCGGCAAGCAGCTCCTCGGGGGTCACCTGGTACCGCCCCACCGCCAGCGCCCTGCCCAGGGCCACGCCGCTCCCGCAGCCACCGCAGGCCGTCCCGCCGCCGCTCCCCTCCGACTTGGGCATACGGGAAAACTTCTTCATGGCGAGCGGAGCCCCAAGCAGAACCGGGGAGGAAGCGGAGGCAAGCGGAGGCGAGGGGGTGCCCCGCTTCACATGCCGGCCGCGGCACCCGCTTCTCGCCGCCCGCCGCCGGCTCCTGAAGGGGAGGCGGAGGAGGAAGGAGGAGGGGAAAGGAGAAGGGAGGAGGAAGGAGCAGCCGCAGCCCCGGGCGGCCGGGGCGGCTGAGGGGACGCCGCGCGCTATGCCGGGAGCGGCCGCCCCGCCGGCGCGCGGCCTGAGGGCGCAAGCGCGACCCCGCCC